>JAKTQL010002488.1:0-24039 GCA_030558815.1 Blastobotrys malaysiensis
TCACCTCAAAGGGGCCCAACTACAGGGGGTCGGGGTGACTGGTCCCCCAGGTAGAGGCCGAGTGTCTTCGAGGGCCAGCCCTCGAGCTCCCGTAGCGGGGGCTTCGCCCCCAGACCCCCTGTTACACAATTGGTTACATTGTTACGGGGTTCTAGGGGCGGAGCCCCTGCCCACAGGGGGTCTGGGGGACTGGTCCCCCAGTACATTAGAGGTCGAGTGTCTTCGAGGGCCAGCCCTCGAGCTCCCGGAGCTGGGGGGTTCCCCCCCCCCCAGACCTCCCCTTGGCGGGGCAGATAAGCAATGATGATATAATAATGTACATGAAATATATAGATAGTAATACAGTGGTGATGCTGGGGAATAAATACAAACTTTTGAGAATAAATAATGTCGGAATAAATAAGCAATTTTGTGAGCAAGGGACGCGGTGGGATGATTTTTTCTAGCAGCTGGCCATGCACTTGACTCCTGGGAATTTGTTGACCACTGCGGCAATCTCCTTATTGGCGATGACCTGAATGTCGTAGGCGGTGACGTACCCTTCGACCTGGCCGCCACGCTGGTAGAGGAGCCCGAGCACTTTCTGCTTCTCGTACTCAGTAATGTCGTAGTGGCATCGGATGAGGTAACGGCCGTAAGGGAAACGCATGGTGGGCAATTAGCGCGGGGGAAGGGAGAGGCAGAGACTGATGGAGGTGATAGCGATGAGGGACAATCGAGCTGTTTTTATATCCCTCGAGAGATACCGCTCTACGTCTATAATTGAGATCGACAAGGTTCTTTTTAATTGCCCGGTGTACTTTTTTTCGATGCAGGTATGCAAGTGAAATCAGATTGACATTTGGAGGGGGCAAGTGGGTAGCTAAAAGCAACTCTTGTTGGATCCCCTGGGGTTGGGGCGACAATTACAGTTATTATTTGCCTACCCGATGCCATTCATTGCGACGATGTGCCTGGCAGATCCGCTCGCGTGCAATAGGGGGTCGAGACCTAATGAGAAATATTTAGTCCCCCCCGGAATCGCTGTGGGGAGGCATTTTGAGGGGTCAAATTTTTCTCAAGCGGTGTTGGCTAGGGATCTCAAACATTTTCGCTGGCAGGTTTCTCGTACCTCCACGTAAAGCAGTCAAATAGGCATGTACGTGGGCCAAATTTATGCACCATGTATCCAGCATCTTTGGTCAATATTAGATCGATGTAATGTACATGTACCAGGCATTACCACAGAACACCCTTAATGTATTGGGTAAGGTACATTGCATGGCCACCTACCGCCTGTTGAGGAGGAGCAAACAAAAATAAAAAAAGAATGAGTCTAACCCGGAAAAAGGGGGAGGAGATGAAAGGAAGGAATGGACTCGGCATCGATCGTGAATCGCACAATACAATTATGATCTAGAACCAGCCCAACGGGTAAGGCTAGACCATTCAGGGGGTGTCTTGGGTCACTTCTAAATCAAGGTAAATAGGTGGTCCAAACTAAGTCACCCCTCCCATCGTGTCACGCTAATGAGGGATCAGCCGCCATTTCGAATTGCGACTTGGGTGCTCCTGAGTGCTGGTTTTGGGTGCTGTTTTTGGGTTCTCGTCCGTGCTATTCCCTGCTCCACGCCCGTTTACCTTGCATATTCCACAGTTTCGATGCAATGGGCCCTTTTCATCAACGCGCGTCGCAGTGTTCTTCACCGGTCTACACGCACCCAGTGTATCTGGTACCTGGAAAAAAGAATTGAAATATTGAGTACGTACTGTACATGGCTTTTTTACAATTTGTTTTTTGGACCGCCTTGCATTAATTAAACATTGAAACATGCATGATTTGAAAAAAAGCCTCTCGAGGTATCAGCCCCCCCCCTTTTTTTCAAATATTTCGACACCCATCCTGGTTCAACGGGCGGTGCATCGCCCTTCTCCATCGTCGCAAATCGATGACCTAAGCTTTGGACCTCGCATTGTTTTGTTGGGGAACAGATTGTATGTACCTATTCATGCTGGTAGATCGGAGATGCCTCGAGTATTTTTTGGTGCTTATTTTATTTTCACGCAGGCGCCATGGTTTTCACATACCTTGATGTCAGAACAAGTGCAACAATATCCCGGTTCGTCCATACCTGGACATCGTAATCCGTTACGAATTCCTCAATGCGTCCGCCACTGTTCGTGACGAGTGACAGCACTGACCCTCGCGCCATGACGGGGGTTGTGTAGTCGAACCGGATCAGATAGCGTCCCCACGGGTAGATGATGTGCTGCATTATGGCCATGGATTGAAGCAATTGGTTTTTGGTCTCGCGATTTTTATAACCATCTACACCAAATGTCCTCATTTTGCCCGTCACAGTAGGTCCTGGTACTATCTGCCTCGGGACGAGCCGCATATGCAGGTCAACGTCCTCACCGCAAGGATTTAACGCACCACCATCGTTTCATCGCATCGCGGGGATTCAAATTTTTCAAAAGCGCCTCAAAATACGGGGTTTGCATACGCCTCACAGCCTTAATGCGATTCGGACTTTGTACTATTCTTATCATACAGGAGGTTCATAAAATAATTGCGCTACGTACTCGCCATGCCCGACGCTCAATAGGGCAACGGATGGGGCGCTAGCTACACTGGGGTGAGGACTTTTTCTTTTATTTACAGCTTGGCACCAGCCTGCTCATAGTCGTAGAACCCCTTGCCCGTCTTGACCCCGAGCCACCCAGCGTCAACCATCTTGTTGAGCAATACACTGGGTCGGTACTTGGAGTCCGCCGTGTCCTTATACAGCACGTTCATAATGGCAAGGCACGTGTCGAGGCCAATAAAGTCGGCCAGCTGCAATGGGCCCATCGGCATGGCGCACCCATTCTTCATAATGCTGTCAATGTCCTCCTTCTTGCCGATCCCCGTCTCAAGCGTAATAACAGCCTCATTGATATACGGCATGAGCACTCGGTTGGCCAAAAAGCCCGGCGCGTCCTGCGAGGTCGAGGTCACCTTGCCCATCGTCTTGATGAACTCCAAGCTCGTCGCAAGCGTCTCCGGAGAGGTCTGGAGACCCTGAATGATCTCAACGCCCTTCTGAACGGGGACCGGGTTCATGAAATGAACACCAATAACCCGGCTCTCCGCCCCCTTGGCGCTCGCGGCAATCTTGGTGATACCAATCGACGACGTGTTGGTCCCCAGAATAGTGTGGCTCTGCGTAACCTTGGCGAGCTCGCCAAAGATCTTCTGCTTGAGCTCCAGGTTCTCGGGAACCGCCTCAATTACCATGTCCACCTTGGAAACACCCTCCGCCAGCGAATTGACCGTCGTGATCCGCGACTTGATCTCCTGGCCGTCCGCCTCGCTCAGCTTGCCCTTGGACACGTTCTTGGCAATAAGCTTGTCAATGAAGGAGCTGCCCTTGCTCAAAGCAGCCTCAGAGCTGTCAATCAGGTTCACCGGCACCTTGCTGTTGGCAGCCGCAACGTATGCAATACCGACACCCTAGATCGTGTTAGCTAACCCTAGTTGAAATTGTTCACTCACCATCTGGCCAGAGCCGATGACCGCCAGAGAGCCCACGGGCTTGGCCACAGTGGCCATAGTTCGGTTCTTCATCATTCGCGAAACGTTTCGTGCAAGCATCTTCGCAATCTGGGTTTTATGGTGGGGTCTCTCCGCCTAGCCCCGGCACTTAAATATCCTCGGAGGCCCCGTCCCCACACTGGGCATTCTCGGCATCACCACGGAACTTTTAGCCGCGCCTACCCGAATACCGCACGCCGCGGTAGAGAGCAGCGGCGTATTGCCGTCGTGGATGGGACAAGATGGGCGATTATGTAGTCTAACGGTTGTGCTTGCTGTAGGTTTGTAGTTTTCCTTCGTGTTTGAACCGTCTGGCTGTGGTTATTAGCGTGCCGAGCATTGACCGCGGGAATGTGAAATGCCGGAACTTGCCTAGGCTCTCGGCATTGACCACTCTATACACCAGTGTGCAATATACATGTCGATTATGACCAGATGAACAAACGGATTGCTACAAATTTCTGAATTGGCGTTCGAGGGCCAGCCCTCGAGCTCCCGTAGCTGGGGGTTCCACCCCCAGACCCCCTTTGATCGGGGTTCTAGGGGCGGAGCCCCTGCTACTGGGGGTATGGGGGACTGATCCCCCAGGTCATTGGAGTGTAGTGTATTCGAGGGCCAGCCCCAGACCCCACAGAGTTGATGGAGAGGAGCCTCAGACCCCTTCTCTACGTACGTTTGCTCCCGGATTTAAAATTGCTCAATTGCCTGTACGTGATTCCATAGATCGTTTATCAATTAGATGATTAATAATTTATGAACAAACCTTGCAGTATCGATATACAGTACACTACAAAAACTTATTAGGTGCAGTGCTTCAATCACCATAATTGGTAGAAATATTCAATTAAATACCGGGTAAGTTTTAATGATAGAGCAAAAAAGAGTATATATATCTAATAATTCAATTCGAAATAACTGACTTCACCAATCGTAGTTGATAGTCAATTATGGGATATTGTACAATTGATTTTTTTTGGAACTACCGTACCTTCAGTACCGTTGAGAACACAATTGACATTTCTCAAGTGTAGAATACATTTATGCCAGTAACCAAGTACTGAGTTAATATTTAGGCCCAAATTATGGCCTTATCACTAAGCACTTTTAACCATCGCAATGGCCTGTAGCCTACCGCTTTTGTACGAAGCGGCGTAAAACCGAGGTACATCCCAAACGGTTCAGAAACCCAAATATCAACAATACGCGTAAATGTCAGCAAGGTTACCGAGAGAGATATTGAATATAATCGCAGGCTATTGTGACGATGACGATACACTTATTCACTTGGGGACAATAAGCCCCGTCTTCAATACAGCTATATTCTCATCTCTATTTTACAAGCTACATATCCAAGACATAGATTTGAATACTAGAGAAAATGTTACCCACCTTTACTCCAGGCGTGGCATTGAAGTTAACAAGGAGATGCTGAAAAGCCTCCCCGAACATGAACAGGATATCAATTATCGTGTGGTTATGCCCTGGATCAAACGAATACAATTGACCACAGAGTTGAAGTTTAACGATTTTATAAATTCGACAAATATAGGAGGGTACGGCCTCGGCCAGTTACTCGGCCTCAGCAGGTCACTGGAATTGATCAACTACCAAGGACTCAACATTGATCATGAGTCCGATTTGGGTAAATACCGTCCACTCAGGGAATGGGATCATATACCCAAGGTTTTGACTATTAAAGATGAACTAGAGCGAGTTGACCTCACCCACTGGCGCAATGTCATCACTCTGAAGCTTGATGTGGTATGCGACGACTCGGAGGAAATTGATTTGTTGTTGCAACTCCAACGCATCCTATCTCAGGGGACAGGTAATTTGCAGAACCTTGAGATAACGTCCGATAATGACCTCCCGCCCATGGATGTTGTTGAAATTTGTGATTTATTGGAGCCATTGAGGTCAATTAGATCATTCAAACAGACAGAAGTACTCGGGTTTGTTGACATTAATAACCAATTCCAGCTCCCCCCTGGTCTGTCTGAAATTGGATTCGCAGAAAGCCAACGGCTGGTCAGTCTGCCGCCATTGGTATTCGCCGAGTTGCAGGAAATGCATTTGCTAGTTACTGAAAATGTTTTCATTGCGGAATTATCTTTCCCTAAATTGAAACGACTTATGCTTACCCCAATGACTTATGAGAATATCAGTACGACGGCACTTGAAAGGCTGTTTACACACGCGCCGAATTTGGTTTACCTCAGGCTTGACCGTTTCAATGCTAAGCAATTGCCCCATATACTTGGAGCGATCCATCAGCTCAAGAATTTGAATACGTTGGAAATGGCGTTTGGGGTCGGTTTCGAAAAGCAGAAGCGTGAAGAGGTAGAAGGCATATTAACCGAGATTTCTATTAGGGACCAAATTATAGGTTTATACGTGGGCCTGTGGTTTAATCATGAGGAGGAGGAATCCTGGCTTAAGATGTATTTTCAACTGTTTTCTAAGCTGAAAAGGTTTGCGGTTGGATACACTGTTGACCGTCGAGATTTTTCAAATGTGTTCTACGAGCTGAATGATCCGGATTACATGGGTGACGAACCGCGGCGACACTTGGATTTCCGCCTAGCACGTGAGGTTTATCCTGATATATTCTGATTTGCTACTGTGGTACCATAGTACTGTACTGTAATTTGACTTTTAATATAACAATTTCCAGTAGACATGGCTTTTATGTCTCAGCCGTGCGTTTATCTAGGACGTGATTAGACGATATAGTACTTTTAGATACAACAATTAATGACGTTATACTGTGGGTCAAATGTAGATAGCATCCAAAGTTAATTTTGAGAATTCCATAGACGAGATTAAAGTTGATAGGTACAGACAATGCTAAATCTTGCTCAATGGCCTGTCAAGTACTGTAGTAAATAGTTATCACAAGGATAGCGACGATAAGAACGTATTTCAAAAATAGGATCATGTTCCAAAGTTTTGGTCTTGGTAGTCGTGGAAGGGAGAATGCGAATAAATATTCCATACTGCTTGGACTTTATATTGACTCGTGATATTATTATATTTCCTTTGATGGTCAATTGTACAAAGCTGGTCTCAAACAATCACCAAAGGCATTGTCATCAGTACATCAACAATCGAGAGATTTTTTGCAACACCGAAAACAACTGGTCTTAGAATTGAGTGAAATTGTATTGCTGAGGAATTGGCTAATATTTCTGCGGTTGCCCATTTGCAAAAGTTAAACGCATTGGTCATATACCGACTAGACTATGACGGTTATGACGAAACAGAGAGGATCTTACAGCTATTAAAGGATCACACCTTATGTGTGACTCTCTACATTAGGGGAAGGAGTCATTGCTCAGTTTAAATATATTTCCAAATCTGCGACAATTGCTCTCAGTGTGGATGGAGATCCAGACCCTTTTACAAGTTTTACACCCACATCACGACTTTCCATGAGTTTATCCAATATATGGCGTGAATTCGACAAGACCCGCAAGGCATCCACATATTCCTTGAATTATCAATGCTACGTCCGTTCTATGAATGAAGCCGGCATACATCACAATGTAAAAAGCCGACCAACGATCAATTTCTTCAATCGATGAAATATTGACAATCCTAATAGCTAATTTCGCGGCACCTGGAGGCTTTGCCCCTGGCTATGAGAGCTCGATTAACGAGGCCTGTGATTGGCCGGCAATGTTGGGTGATTTGGGGCGCGCCACCCCGGTTGGGATGGATTTAGGTGATGAACGACAATTTTTAGTGTCGCGCTTTGTAATTCACTGGAGGTTTTTTATATTGTACGGTAAATTAGTATGTCGATGTCGTACTTGGAACACTTGCCGTTTGAGACGGGCAATGATGTCTACAAGGGCGGTGAGGAGCCGTACGAAAAGGAGGCCGAGTCGGCGGTAGTCTACTTCAAGCTCATGTCAGAGCACCACGCGTACGCGTGGCTCGAAGCGGTACTAGACCAGGTGCACTTCACCGGGGCGCGGGCCAAGGTACCACCAGGGAAGAAGCAGACACCTGTCCAGGACCGGCTGGAGCGACGGGCTGAGCTGGCGAGGGCGGCTACGAGCCCCATCAAGGAGGAATGGCTCGAGTCGCAGCTGCCGGAGGAGCTCCGTGCGGCAACGTTCGAGTCGCTCAAGAACACGACCGAGGAGAGCGACAAGCAGACATTCACGCGCCGGGACGTGGAGTGGCTCTACCAGATGAAGTGCCACTGCTTTGGGCAGCACCAGAACCGGCAGTCGAACGACCCGAACAAGAAGCGGCGCACCTCGCGACAGCACATGTCGGTCAAGTGCGGCTGCCTCGCCGAGTTCTCCATGAAGAAGCGTAAGAACACAGAGGGCATTTTTGTGCAGTTCCAGTTCCTGCACAATCACCAATTTACGGACAGCGACTATATCAACAAGGCGCGGCTGCACGCCCAGGGCATTGCCGAGACGAGTAGCAAGCTGTCGGAGGGCAAGAGTGTGAGCGTGCTGACTAAGGAGCTCAAGACGGAGAGCGGCCAGTCGCGGCTGCAGCGGGTTACCTACGCGATGCTCAAGAACCGGCGAATGCAGGAGAACTCCAAGATGCTGGGGCTCGACGACCCTGCGCTGCACCTGGCGCACCACCACCCGCTGCACCACTTGCAGCCCCACAATGGCGATGCGCCGCACTCGCCGCACGCGGCGAGCTCTCAGCCGCCCCCGCCGCACACTCTGCATGCGCTGTCTCAGCCGCCCCATGCGGCGCTCGCCCAGCCGCACGTCACCCCGGACGACGCGGTGCAGCCCGACATGACGACCATGGCCCCCGCTGATGTGGCGCGGCTGCAGGCGGAGGTTAACGACGACCAGGATATCCAGATCCAGGCGGTCACGCTGACCCAGGGGTTCCAGGACGAGCTGAATGGCATTTGGAGCGGCGTGCGGGACAGCGAGCTCAACGCGCGGCGGGTCATTGAGCAGCGGGCGCAGATCAGCCAGAAGATTGACGAGCTGAGGAAGGTTGTCCTCGGCTAAGTACTAATATGTATCATTATTACCGGTGTATGACATGACATTTGCTTACAATCGTATACGGGCGCAGCTCGAATGTACAACAACGCTTAGCGGTGCCTGATCGGCATGCCGCTTATCGGTCCCCCGGCGCTTACTAAAAATTTGTCAGTGGCTTTGGTAGGCATCCCTGCACAGCCGTGCCAGGGGCAGGGACATATTCATATAAATCACCCATGCATGAATGAAAAAATAGCCAGAGATAAGCAGATAAATATGGTTAAAGCAGTGGTTATAGGCGGTTCTTACGCCGGTATGGAGGCTGTGCGGAAGCTCAGCAAACTGGGCAACGTTGAGATTGTGCTTATTTCGGCGTCAACCAAGTCCTACTTCAATATTGCGGCTCCTCGGCTGATCAGCGAGCCCGATCTGATTAAAGATACGCTCTTCTCGACGGAGGCGGCGCTCAAGAAGCACGCTCCAAACGGCACGTTCATCCACGCCGTAGTGACCAAGGTGGACCTGGACGCCAACGTTGTTACGTATGACGAGGTTAATGGATCTTCGGGTACTGTCAAGTACGACTATGTGATCATTGCGTCCGGCGCGAGCACCCCATCCGCGGCATTCAAGCTCCAAGGGTCCTACGAGGAGTCGATCTCTGCTCTCGAGAAGATGGTCAGTGAGATCAAGAGCGCCAAGACCATTGCGGTGGTTGGCGGCGGTGCCACGGGCGTTGAGACGGCCGCGGAGATCAAGCACTCTTCGCCGGAGAAGGAGGTGATCCTCTACACTGGGAACAAGTACCCGCTTACTGTTATGGGCGAGCGACGAGCACGTGTCGCGCAGTCCAAGCTGGAGGCCAAGGGGGTTGCGGTCATCAACGATGTCCGGGTTACTGTGAAGGAGAGCGGTGCGGTACAATTGCCGGACGGGTCGACCAAGAGCTACGATGTGGTCATTCCGACCTTTGGTACGACTGCAAACACGTCATTTTTGCCCCCGAGCGTGCTGAATGAGCGCGGGTTTGTGGTCACCGACTCACACTTGCGGGTCAATGGGCACTCCAACGCGTATGCTTTTGGTGATACGGTCGCCGGGGGGCTGGGTACGGTTGTGGACCTGGCATATGGCCAGAGCAAGGTATTTGGGCGGACCCTTGGGCACGACATTGGCAAGGATGGATCCAAGCTTTTGGAGTATGCTCCGTCTACGAAGCTCTCCATGATAGTACCAATTGGCCCCACCGGCGGCATGGGCGTTGCCTTTGGTTGGGGCGTGCCCAACTTTGCCGTCACAGCTCTCAAGGCCAAGAACTATATGATCCCTAAAGCTTCACAGAGTTTTGAATAGACGATAGACTAACGTATTGATTGGACTTGAACGGGGGTTTGGGGGCGGAGCCCCCAACTACGGGAGCTCGAGGGCTGGCCCTCGAATACAGACTCGTAGTCGGCAAGCTACCCGGCAATTCCAGTGACATAAGAAACTCGCCAATTCCGTCACAGACCACAGATGGATAATATTCGTACATTTCCCTGCATTTGACAACGCGATCTATTGTTGATCGGATGTTCGTAGCCGAGAAGATTGTTACTCACCTACCTACACTAGGCTATGAAATAGTCTTTTCGTGAAATGAAGCGTAGTGCTTCGTCCTGCTTCTCGGCATCCTACCCGGGGGGCTATGGAAACCACTCTGGGGTAGTGCCGTAGCCGGTCCCGGAGGTTAGTGGTAAAGCTATACAGGGCAATAGATCACCCAGGGTTGTTTCACAGCAATGGGTACTGCTGGCGTGTACACGACTTAGGGACAGGTGCTATGTCTTTGAGCCCTGCCTTATCGAGGATTGACATGAGTTGAGGCCTGAATCGGCTGGATCGAAGGAACACAACGAGAGGGGCAATGAGCTGCACGGAATGAAGGAGCGTGGACCATCTTGGCTGGTACTGGAGTCCAAAACGAACTTCTATTATTTATATTAAGGGTGCGATAAGGTGCTATTAAGAGTAGAAACAATGGATAATGGAGGTCGATCTATGAATATGTAGTGCTATGATGCTTCTCCTTGCATGTCAGGGGCATACCAGGCGAATACCCTGTCGTTTCGGCATTGAATGGTGAGTTATCCGGCGAGACGATGTGACGTAGGGCTGTATCCTCGTTTCTTAGATACACTGTAGAAGTCTAATTGTTTCGTGCAGATTAGGCTTTCATTCTTACTACCTCTACATGTTTCAACTAGTTTGCATTAGCCACGGCAACGGCACTGGGCAGAGATGGATATCCGGAGTACCAAACGTGCCAATTAAGGACTCGAATTGTAACGAGTCGGGCATTGTGGGGGCCTAATAATCAGACGGTTTGTACCATTGTACTACCTACGGCCGACGGTATGGAAGGGCTAGAGCTTAGTAAGGGTAGAAAGCCGATCTCGGTCAAATGGAACCGGTACGCAGGCCACGTCCAACTATTTCCGAAACGGGAAGATTTGCGTCCGAAGGGCAAGGCAGGGCTGAAGATCGAGCGCCCGTTTGGAATTAAACCTTAAATCCGATTCCACTTGGGTAGTTCAAACTATTGAATGACCATGGATCAGTTGTGGCCAGGGGTCGCTAAAGGAAACGGAACACCAATGGTTGGCGACCTGTTGGGGGTCACAGTACCAGTGCGGTACGATGACGCTGTATTGAGCCTCCCGGACGACAACGACGCCTAGCGTCGCTAAGAGACGCTAAGCTAGACTAAGCTACGCTAAGCTACATTGAGCTATTGTACTGCGGTCTCGTCGTGGCCAATTAATTCAGTGCTGGTACTGCGGTGCCTTGTACGCCTCTAGCGTATTACCAAATCAGGCAAAGTTCCATTTATCCGTCGCCCTTTCCCATCCTTGGCTCACACACGAGAATTTTCACTCCCCAACGCCAGTAAACCCCGGGTTGGCAATTAGACACGTAACGGCTCGAGCATTGTCGTTTCCTTGGTATTTAGAATATACTAATACTGTAGTAGCAAGACTATTTGTAAAACAATCCCAGATATACTCCATGTACTACGTATTCGTTTGCCTGGTCTGCGGATGTAATCCGATATGCCCTCCTTCCCATTCGTTCCCCCTCCCCCATGAACACTCCTGTGACCATTCCAACACGGCAAAAAATACTCACCCGCTTCCTCCATCTGTCAATGTAACTTCGGAAAACTCCATAACCGTATAACCCAGTGGAAAACCACCAATCAAGCCCGGGCGAAATCGCTGGTAAGAGGTCCCAGTGGGACCCGGGCAAAAAGCAATTTCCCCACAAATAGACCCATTGGTCTCAGACACGCATTTCCCCCAGCCCCGGCCGAGCCAATCACAACCACCAAACACTGTGCCCACCCTTTCCCGTGTCTCAGTGGGCGAGCCCCGACATTGAGAGAGGCGAGGAACTGCACCCACATGACGGAGAATGAGACGCAGCCCAAGCCCATCAGCACCGGGCCCAGGGTGGTTTATTTAAAATCGGGTCGCTGCTCCATTTTTATTTCTGCCCTCTCTCACTGGTTGGAGTGCTAAAGTGTTGTCAACCGACTTTTTGATTAAGAGATACCGGTATCGTATAATTTTTTCCCATCCCGCCTACCCCGACCCACAACTATAGTATATATACAAGGAGGTGGAAAATTTGTACCCTCGAATACGGAGGCGTTTAAGCAAGGACCGCAACAGATTAGTTTTTCACCATGCCCGACGGAGCCCAGGCGTGGAAGATGATCAAGACCCCCGGCAGCCAGAGCGGCCGAATCGCTCAGGCGTGCGACCGGTGTCGGTCCAAAAAGATCAAGTGTGATGGTAAGCGCCCAAACTGCTCGCAGTGTGCCGCGGTCGGGTTTGAGTGCAAGATTACGGACAAGCTCACCAGGCGCGCCTTCCCCCGGGGGTACACTGAGTCCCTCGAGGACCGGGTGCGCCAGCTGGAGAGCGAAAACAAAAAGCTGACTCAGCTGCTCGATCTCAAGGACGAGCAAATGGAGCTCATGTCCAAGGTTGAGGATGTTCACCATCCTCACCACCAGCCGCCCCCGCCAGAGCCGAGCGCCAAGAGCGACAGCCATTCCCATTCCTCGTCTGAAGACGAGGAGGAGGTTTACTTGGTCAAGCAGGTGAACACTCTGTGCCTTGACGGCACGTACCGGGGCGCCTCTACCGGGTCCGTGTTCGCCCAGGTGCTCAAGGACAAGCTGTTTATGAAGGCGCCGTCCTCGGTGGAGCCGCTGGCGCGGCTGTGGGACTCGTTTGAGAGCCGCCCGATGGCCGATAACGCGCACCGGTCGTTACCGCGGGAAGCCTATTCGTTTGATTCGATGAACGTGTGCTCGCGGCTCAGCTGCGACCAGCTCGTGACTCGGTATTTCCAGGAGTGGCACTCCATGTACGCCATTGTGGATGAAAAGGCGTTTTTGGCCGCGTACCAGCGGTTCGTAGACACCCCAGAGCACCCGACCCAGTCGAGCATATTCGCCGTGACGCTGGTCATTGTCCTGGCGCTCGCCTCGCTCGCCACTCCGGGCCAGCAGGACACCAAGATGCTCGAGGCGGAGTTCAAGCGGCTCTTCACCCCCGCGCTGCAAGCCGAAGCCTCTGTAGAAACCGCCCAGGCGCTGTGTTTGGCCCACTTGTTTGCGCTGCACACGGGCAACTTTGAGGACGTCTGGCACTACCGCATGCTCAGCGTGGGCATGGTGTACCGTCTCGGACTGCATCGATGCCAGAAGAAGGTTATGCGAAGCGACGGCACCAGACTGAGCTTCCGGGAGCAGGAATTGCGACGACGGCTCTTCTGGACCATCTTCATGTTCGATACCTACTCGGGCATTGTGCTTGGATCCCCCGGCATGATCTCCATGGCGGACTCGCCGTGCCAGCTGCCCGAGTCGATCGACGATGAGTTTAGCGAGAACGCGGCGCCCCAGCCAAGCTGCGCGCTGGCCATGATGCAACTAACCAAAATCCTTTCTAGCATTCTTTGCACTATTTATTCCACCAGCGACTCGTCGCACCACCACAAGGTTATGATCCAGTTTGAGGACCAGCTCGAATCGTGGAAGCGCGAGCTCGACCCGTCGCTCAAGTTTGAGTTCTCCAACGGGGCCCCCACCACGACGCTGGCGCCGGTGCACCAAAAGAGCCCTCTGCTGCTCATGATGTACCACTACGCGCGAGTGCTGCTGCACATGCCGTCCATTGCCCCCGTGTCCAATTCGAAGAACTCGGGCGCCGCCGTGGCGGCCATGCACTCGGCAAAGACCTTCCTCCAGGTGTTCAACTACCTGAGCTGCGAGCGAAAGGTGGCCTCGACGCTGTGCGTCAACCCTTCCCAGACCCTGATCCGGCTCGCTGCAATTGTGCTCTACTCGGCCGTTGACTACTCGCGCGGCGGCGCGTTGCTCCAGGATACCCGCGCCCTCATGTCCGCCATCCAGGAGTACGTTTACTCGGAGATGCAGCATGCCCGTGTCGGCAGCGTTTCTGGGGCGTGCTACCAGTGGCTCGAGGAGGTGTGCGACAACATTTTGGGCAACGCTGCATCCGATGCGTCCCGTCGCAAGTCTTCAACGGCGAGCACAGCACGATCGCGTCGATCTAGAAAGGAGTCGCCCCGTAACAGCGTCCCCACACTGGACGATATTACCATCAAGCAGGAGATGATCTCGCCTTCCTCGTCATCAGCGGAGGACTCGAGCCCGCTTTCCGTCTACTCACAGCCGCCCCAGATGACCATGCCGTACGACATGGCCAAACCCCTCAACATGACCGCAGACGACCTGCTCCAGCCCATCACTATGGAAAATTTACTATTCAAGGACATGCCGGCCCCCCCGCCACAGGTCCACCATCACCACCACCCCCAGCCACAGGTCCAGCACCCCCTGGCGCCTGCGGACGACTACTTTGACTTTTGGAACCCTATCGACTATATGAATATCTGTCGACAGGAGTACATGCCCTCGTAGATCCCTATTTATGTATTTTTATATTTATGACTGTCAATCGATACGAAGCTTTACGGATTACGATAATTCCAACGGTGCCCAGGTAATTGCCAGCGAGTACATATCAATGGGCCAATGGGCAGTACAAGTTTCCCCTATCAATGGAGGTCCAATGTCCCGTGGACGGGCTGGTAACATTAATCACTTCATTTGTGTTGTATTACAGCGCCAATGTCGTGGGTGGCGACTATATAAACCCCCGGGTACCCACGGGGGTTTGGGGGTGGAACCCCCAACTACAGGGGGTCTGGGGGACTGGTCCCCCAGGGTCGTTAGGTCGTAGTATGAGGGCCAGCCCTCCGTAATTCGTAATTCGTTAGCCCCACTTGGGGAAGAGGCGGATGATGGCCATACCCATGACGAGCGCAATGACCATGAACGCCACGGCCATTATGTAAAACTTCCACCCCAGAGCCGTTGTCGAATGGTACCGGGAGAGCTTGGTGCCGACCTTGGACATGTTGGTAGCGGAGCTGTTGAGCGCCTCTGCGGTCGACTCGACGACACCCGCGTCCTGGGCCACTTTTTCGGCAAAGGTAATGGCGTTCTGCTTCATCTTCTGGACAAGCCCCAAAATGTCGCTGGAGATCTCCTCCTGGGACGCCTGCTGGATCGCCAGCTTGGAGTCCATGGAGAGCCCCGACGAGACGCCTTCCCGCTGGGCCGCGAGCGACGGCCGCCGCTGCTTGAGCTCCGACACGGGGGACAGGTCGCGCTGCTGGTTGAGCTCGTCCAAGTCCCGCTTGGCCTGGGCCCGCTCTTCGCGCTCAATCCCACGCAGGCCGTGCCCCAGGCGCTGTATCCGCTCGTTGAGATGCTTGAGCCGCGACCGGTAGGCACGGTTGGCTGGATTGTGGTGCGAGTTGGACTCGAGCTGGAGCAGCAGGCCTCTGGCGTGGTCCACGTTGATCCCGAGCTTGTTGAGCTCCAGCGACGCAATGAACGCATTGTGGTTGTACTTGGCGCCGTCGGAGGCACCCAGGTCTGTCTCCAGAGAGGCCGTCGTGGTCTCGAGCGACCGGAACAGCGCGTCGAGCTGGCTATTTACCGACATTAGGGGTCAAATACGTGTTAGGTGGGGTTTTTTCGCGGTGGTGTTCTGGCACCCCGGAGATAGCGATGGTCGGGGCTCAGGAAACTGCCAAAGTCCAGGCCGGCCAGCTGGAGGTACCGGTCCGGCACCGGTTCGAACCCAAAGGGAACTGATGGCAGGGACCACGGGACTCGGAGAACCAGGTTCTGGGGCTCCATGTGGTGGAATAGTTTGACGAGGGCTATCTGCAGCTCTGTAGTCAGCGACAGCTTGGACAAGTCTAGCGATGCACTCATTAGGCGCGATTGGTGGGTGAATATCTCCTTGTACGGGGCGAATTCGCGGGTCGGAGACTCTATGAAGAGGGTACGTAGCTGGTCGCGGCGGAGCTCTTTAATGGCCGCCGCAATGGCCGGAACAGGGTACCCGTGGACCACTAGGTGTTCCAACTGTTTGAACGGACGCAGGCTCGGCAGAGCGCTGGTCTTTGTAGTAGTCAGTAGGTAGATGAACTGGGCATTGGGGAAGATGAATTGGCGCAGGATATGGCCGTCAACCGTGTGGATCTTGACCCGTTCCACGTTATAATAGATCGTAGGGGCCGGGGTAACGTACTGGCCGTTTCGCTGACTCCACACTGCTGCGTCGCTCTCGCTGAAAGACCCACTGAGCGTCAATTCCTCAACGGTTTGAGGAAGCCAGTCCACGGGAGCGTCGGAACCGTTTTGGTCTACATGAACGTCGACGAATTCCAACCGGGTTAATGACTCGCATTGCTCCAATAGGGACTGTAATTCTTGTGGGGTCGTTTCCAGCCCACACAGCGCCAGGCTTTTGAGCCCCGGGCCAAAATGGCGCTTGATCACCTCCAACGACGGATTCGTCACCACCAGCCCTGTCGCGCTCTCAAGGAATTCCCAGTCCTCCGGCGGCTCCCTAATGACCACGTTGAACTCCTTGAGCTGCGGAATCACTCGCCGGACGACTCTCTTGGTCCACGGATCAAGCTCCCCCTTTACCACCAGCGTCAACCGCTCGATACGGCGGCAGAAACTAGCAACCCTGAACCCGGTTCGATTACTCCCTTCCTCGGCGCTCGGAATAATCGTCAGGTTCCGCGCAATGGCAAAGTGAGAGCGGTCCAACACTTGGCCAATGTCGTCAAACGAGTCCGCCGACACGTGGACATAGTGGCCAAACGCTCCTCCGCGGCGCAGAATGACATTCAGCTCATTGGGTAGCACATGGTTCAGCTGCGAGAGCTGTCTTTTCCACTCATTCGTGCCGTCAAAGTCTATCACGACGTGATTCAGCACCACTGGTAAGAGCACCCGCCGGAGATACCTACTCGCCGCTGACAGGGCGATCACGTCACGATACTCCAGGTACCCGGCTATGCTCTGGACCAGGTCGGGGACGATATTCGTTATCAGGACCATGTAGCGGTATTAGTTCGTCGCGGTGTTTTGTGTTTCAACGGAGATCGGTGGAGATCCACACTTACAGGGGAAAATGGAGAGCGTTCTCGAGGAGAACTTTGGCCTGATAGCGCAAGTGCTGCCGACAACGGATGTCCTGGCGCTGGCGTCTTCAAGCTATCGACTGCGCCAGCAGTTTTATCGCCATTGCGACTTTACTCTCCGGGTCGCGTTTTCCGGGCCGACCGTTCTGGCGACCAATAGCAAGAGCTCCTCGCGGTTCACCATCACCGTGGGCCCGGGGAACGTGGACAAGTTTGTTGAAGACGCGAGGGACCACGACATTCTCGCGTCTTTGTCCTCGTTGGTGGTCGTGTTTGAAATCCACGGCGGGGAGGCCGAGAACGTGCTATTAGACCAGCTGGTGTTCCAGTTGATACCGCTGTCGAGCAGCCTCAAACGGCTCCATGTATACAATTACACTAACCGGTACATGGACAAGATTTTTTTGCTATTTGAGTACTTCCCAGAGGTGTCCAAGGCGCTGACGACGATAACAGCGCCGCTTATACTGCACAAGACGTTTGCGTCGAATATAATTCTGCAGAACCTTACCCGGTTGGAGTACTACTCGAGCGAAAACCTGGCCTACTTTGCTTCGCCAAAATACGATAACTACAGGAATTATTCGGTCAAGATGTTGGCTATTAGAGCAGTTTCGATGACCGGGACTATACTGGCTAAACTGTTGTCTAAATTCGCACTTGTCGAAGAACTCACCCTGGACACGCAGGTAATGGGCCAATTGAATGGACAATGGTTCCCAAAGACGCTGAAAAAGCTTCAATTGGTGTATTCTCTTGACGACAATGCGGCATGTGGCTTGCCCCATAAGCAGACTTTGGTGTTGGAGAACGTTGTTGACTTGTCCATTGCGTCGTCTACGGGAAGACTACGGTTTGCCATTGTGTGTCCTCAAGTGGAAACACTTTCCATCTCGGTATTGAGCCCTCAGTACCACGAGTCCATGTTCAACCTTGTACGAGAAGCACCGAAACTGCGCTCGTTTACAGCGGTGGGGATACCCATCCATTGGTTTGCAGCCCCGCTACTCGAATCATCGAAACCTTTACCGTTACTAAACCTTGACCTCGGAGATATTTCCGACGAGACCTCTCTGGCCAAGCTTGCCCGGAGCCTAATTGGGTTGCAGTATTTGACGCTCAACCTCACTGGAATCTCCACTGACAAGGCAATGCTTATTGTTTATTCATTTGTAAAGTTTTGCCCCCTGCTATCGGTGATTATCCACACCAAGGGGGATGCCCCCCTGGTGGGACACTACACCCCTGTGACTACTATCCCGCATACGGAGCTCAAGACATACGGCATTGATTTGGATGGGTTACGTAGGAAGATACAACATCACATTAGAGGATTGTGACCTACAAACTAATTCCTAATATTGTTACCTGCAGAAACAGTGATTGGACTTGGAATACGATGAAGCAGATGAATTAACTATCTACACAGCGGAAACAGCTGGGGTGGTCTGAGCCTTTCGCACGCAGACCTTGGCTGGGGCAGAAGTGGTCGCAGCTGGGGAAGAGGTCTCCACTGGAGTAGAGGAGGCGGCAACGGCAGTAGTAGTTGCCTCAGCAGCGGCGGTGGTGGTGGCCTCGACCACTCGGGTCTCAGCCGATGCAAGCGCAGAGGAGGCCTCTGGGGAGATGACCCACTTGCCGGCGCCGACCTCGACGCAAATGCCTACCGCAAGGTCGACCGCCTTGGAGACGTCATCACCATCTGGGCAGTTGTCAACGAAGCAGTCAGCGACAATGGAGCCCCACTGAGGCATGTAACAAAGACAGCCAGGGTCCCAGTATGGGCATGGGGTGTTGGAAGTGCTCTCCTTGACACACTCCTTAGCACAAGCAGGGAGCTTGTCGTAAATTGGGTCGGCAAAGCCATTGATGCTGGCAGTGTGGGCAACCGATGGGTAGGACTCGTACTGGGCGAGCACGGTCGAAGCAAGAGCAAGAGCAACAGCGGAGTACTTCATGTTAGTGAATTAAGCGACAGGATGAGCTGATGAATGGATTTTTGAGGGAATTCCAACTCCATTTTATACTCGAGTCTACCCCTTTTACTCTTCAAGAGTGTTCCCTCGACTTCCAAATCCGGAATATCAGATTGATTAGATTTGTCGGCGCGCCGCGATGATGCAGACGAGGACTGCATATCTTCGAATTTGGCCGGTTCTGAACGGCCCAATTCTACCAGCATGGAGAGCAATCCGCCGTTTTCCGATGCACAAACGATGCATGTTTTCCACCACTCTACCCGAGAGGTCTTCCACCTCTTGGCATTCTTCTTCCGCATTCTTTCAACTATATTTTGTAGTTTGTTCCGGGACGTTGTAGGCAGTACCAAGGTGGAAGGTAAAAGATAGAAATGTATAGTAATGTAATAGTTGGCCATGGTTAAACTTGTCAACTAGCAGTTACAGGTGCCAACTCGGAAGCTGAATCAACCCTTTTTCGCTCAGGCGCATTGAAGTCTCGGGAGGTGCAGTATGCAAACGAATACATTGTGGGCTAACCTGAGGGGTTAGCCGTGGGATAGGACATGAAGTGGTAGCAAAGGTAGTTGTACTCTGTGTATTAATTTGACAGTCAAGTTCGGTAAACCGGTACTTGGTACAATGACATGAAATAGCCTGTAGTAGTCCACTGGGGAGATGCGTCTCAGAGAGGAATAGTCTAAGAAAAGCTGGAAAAGTGCTGGTATGCATACTGCATACCAAGATTGGAACCAACGGTATCCAGGGGCCCTAGGCTAGAGTTCATTGGACATCTCAATCTTCACCTCGGTAGAGGAGCAATTTCTCGACCCGGTACTAACAAGGTATCTGCAGTTTTATGTCACTCTACAGCCAACTCCTTCTGCAATACTTGTACATGTAACATTCGCTTAAACAGATGTGAGTTACCAATGTCGTATAGACGGATCACAAAGTCGCAATGTCGGGGTCACTTGGGAAGTCGGAATTTTCCAGCCTCAACATCTACGCGACATTTCAAATCAGGAGATAATGGCAACCCGGGACTCGTACTTGAAGAAGACCCTCGGGGAGGGCTTCGCCGAGAAGATCCAATCGTCCAAGGTGTTGCTGGTCGGCGCGGGTGGTATCGGTTGCGAGCTGCTCAAGAACTTGGTCCTGGTCGGGGTAAAGTCGATCGACATCATTGATCTCGACACCATTGACCTCAGCAACCTTAATCGGCAGTTCTTGTTCTCCCACGAGCATGTCAAAAAGTCCAAGGCCATTGTGGCCCGGCAGACTGCCTCCAAATTCAACCCAAACGTAGAGATCACCGCCCACCACGGCAATATTAAGGACCCGCAGCGTAACGTTGCGTGGTTCAAGCAGTTTGACATTGTCTACAACGCGTTGGACAACCTAGATGCGCGTCGACATGTCAACAAGCTGTGCCTCGCAGCCAAGGTGCCCTTAATTGAGTCCGGCACTGCTGGGTTCAACGGCCAGGTCCAGGTCATTGTCGGCGACAAGACGGAGTGTTACGATTGTACGGCCAAGCCGACAGCCAAGTCTTTCCCCGTGTGCACAATCCGATCTACTCCTTCTCAGCCAATTCATTGTATTGTGTGGGCCAAGAGCTATTTGTTTTCGCAGCTGTTTGAGGGCGAAGAGGCTATGGCCGGTATGGAGGAGCCCCAGGGGGACGAGGAGAACGCGGAGGAGCTCGAGAACATGAAGCAAGAGGCAAACGAGCTCAAGGACCTGCGCAATGCTCTGCTCGAAGAAGAGTTCTTTGATAAGCTGGTTGGAAAGATTTACCAGGCGGACATTGAGCGGTTATTAACCATGGACACAATGTGGAAGACGCGAAAGGCGCCAGTAGCACTACGTTATGATTCCGCCGAGCTCAATGAATTGGATGGCGCCAAAGTGCTTTCCAGTGAGCAGAACCAGTGGACTGCGGTGGAGAGTCTGGTGGCGCTGAAAACTAGTCTGGAGAGGCTTCAGGACCGGCTCAAAAAGGGCGAGAAGGAGATTTCGTTTGACAAAGACGACGAGGACACGCTCGACTTTGTAGCCGCCGCGGCGAACTTGCGGTCCTATGCATTCCACATTGATATTAAGAGCAAGTTTGACATTAAGCAGATTGCCGGTAATATCATCCCTGCCATTGCTACGACCAACGCCATTGTGGCCGGGGTGTGTGTTCTGCAGTCGATGAAGGTACTCAGCGGCAAGCTGAACGAGGCCAAATTTGTCTTCTTGTCCCGCCAGCCTAAGAGTGTGTTTGTCACTGAGAAACTGCGACCGCCGAACCCACAATGTGTCGTGTCCAACGTGGCTCGGGCGACCCTCAAAATCAAAGACCTCGGATCGTTCAAGCTGCGGACCTACGTTGAGGAGATTCTCCAAAAGCAGCTTGAGTATACTGAGGAGATTGGCATTGTCACGTCCAACCTCATTTACGACCCTGACTTTGACGACAATTTGGACCGATCTTTTGAGGACCTCAAGATTACTGATTCGTCCTTCGTCACGGTTATTGACGAGGATGACGAGACGAACCGGGTTAACTTTGAGGTTTATATTCAGCACGATCCGTCGCTGGAGACCGAGTACGAGTTGGTGGACGCCCCGGTGGGGTTTGCCAAAAAGCCGGTGCCACTGGCGCCGGAACAAGATGGTGAGGAGGCGGTAATTGAGGATGCGTTGAAACGCAAGCGGGAGGAGGTCGATGAGACCACCGGGGCCAAGCGGGCTCGGCTTGAAGAGGAGGACACCAGCGTGGTTCTTATTGACGACGATGACGATGTAATTGAGCTAGATTAATTAACTACGTGATATGTTGAGCTCCGTGGCTGGGGGTATGGACTCTATTAGTTATACAAATGCTATGATGACTCCGTTCAACCACGCCGGGAGCCAAATGGCGACAATGACCCCCCAGGTCCACACGTCGAGCGCTCTCCATCCCCACAACAGGCCATGCACAAGCTGTTCAAACACAGTGCCGATTGGCTGGTTCGCCACCGTTGATGCATAGAGTGAGAGCATTGCGAGGCCAGACCACGGTGAGCTGAACAGCAGCAGCACAATATTGCGTTTGAGCACCGGCTTCTTGTTGGTATCCGGCAGCGGCTGCACCCACGCAAGAGGCAAGCTCACAAGACCCATGGCCAGGGAGAGTGCAAAGTTAAGCGTGGCAATAGTGGTCAGACACAGCCCGTAAAAGATGAGCGAGTATGCCTGAAGGTACGTCAGGGTCACCTTGTCCTTGATCCGCACCCCCAGCAGCCGCACGACAATGGGCAGCGAATAGAGCGCCACCCCAGACGCCAGCACAAACGGCACCGAGTCAGCCGTGGAGACCCGCAGTGACAGGAACCCAAACAGCACCGAGACCGCGAGCACCACCGCGAGAATGGCAATGGGCCGCACCGTGGTGAGCGCAATGGTGCTCTTTTGCGCCGTGAGCATCTTGTAAATGGCCATGAGGGTGAACGAATTTGAGGTCAACATGGCGGCCGGGAGATAGGTACCGATAGACACAAACTTCTTTGGCGTCAACAAAAAGTAGAAGAAAAAGGACTGGTGGAAGTGCTCGAGCAAATTGTTAATGGACCGCAGCGTCGACTCGGCTACCCGCCCAAACGTGGTGATATCATGAGGTCCCTGGGTACCCACCGCCTTGAGAGTAATGGCGTCAATTCGCCATCCACTGAAATTCTCGCTCCCGGGACCAGCACCCATAACCCCCGAGGTCAATTGCCTCATGATACCCCGGAACAGAGTCTTCCCCCGCGTATAATAGTCTCCCATCTGCTCCATGACCCCCTGGATGGTCACCTTGAGATGCTCATGGTTCGCGATAATCACCGCCGTGTTGAACAGATCCAAATTAGACTGCTGGCCGTTCAACCCGTCGTAAAATATCTCAATTGCGTCAAAGTAATCGTGCTTACTGCTATAATCGAGCACCACCGCGCCCTCAATTGAGCCCGCCGTGTTCTCCAGCGACGTGTGGTACGCCTCGACCCACGATCGCAGCGACAACTGCGAGTCCGTCGTCACCACAAACACAATGTTCTTGGACCACACGGACCACTTCTTGAGATACCGAGTCAGCGCCGCTACCAGGGTCACCCCGCCGTCGTTGAACTCCCCGGCCTCATTGAGCCACGGCGCCACCAGCACCATGGCCTCTGTGTTGTCGCCTCTCGGCGCATGGAGCACTCCATACACATTGGTCCCGTTACGCACCTCGGACCCGTGTTCGACCTGCCAGTGGTGTCGCGCAGTCTTGAGCCCCACGTCGTCGAACCACCGCTCAACCGTGGATACCCGGGTTTCCTCGTCCGCGTTCTCCAGCAGATGGACCTCCTCGCGGTACCCGCGGGTGATGTGCCACTCGCTCTCCCGGAAGTAGGTCATTGCCTGGGCGGGCAGTAGTGCATTCTCGCTGATATACGTGTTCCTGAACTGGCCCTGCATCGGGAGCACCATGAGCCATGCGACGCCGACCATCGCCGTCGCCAGCGACACGTACGGCAGCGCCCCGGTCGCCTTGCGCAGAATCCCCAGCTTCTCCGCCTTCTTGCGAGCTTTCTCGAAGAGCCCCATGGTTGGTGTGATTTGGGATGATGGGACATTTCAACCGGGACTATCAGGGGTGCATTGACGCGATATGCCAAGCGTGAAATATGGTTTGATTGTACTCGTAGAGAGCATGGTCTGTATGCCGACATGTTGGAGTAATCCGCACCAGCGGCATACCAACTGTTGAAAGCCGCACGAGCCTCATGAGCCTCACGAGCTCTATGAGCCGCACGAGCCGCATAACCAACAGTGGTTCAAGCTCCCGTAGCTGGGGTTCTAGGGGCGGAGTCCCTGCTACAGGGGGTCTGGGGGACTGGTCCCCCAGGTCAATTGCTCCCCCAAGTGTCTTCGAGGGCCAGCCCTCGAGCTCCCGTAG
>JAKTQL010002488.1:24059-48072 GCA_030558815.1 Blastobotrys malaysiensis
ACCAACTGTTGAAAGCCGCACGAGCCTCATGAGCCTCACGAGCTCTATGAGCCGCACGAGCCGCATAACCAACAGTGGTTCAAGCTCCCGTAGCTGGGGTTCTAGGGGCGGAGTCCCTGCTACAGGGGGTCTGGGGGACTGGTCCCCCAGGTCAATTGCTCCCCCAAGTGTCTTCGAGGGCCAGCCCTCGAGCTCCCGTAGCGGGGGCTCTGCCCCCAGACCCCCGTTCAATTGGGGTTCTAGGGGCGGAGCCCCTGCTACAGGGGGTCTGGGGGACTGGTCCCCCAGGTCAATTGCTCCCCCAAGTGTCTTCGAGGGCCAGCCCTCGAGCTCCCGGAGCTGGGGGTACACCCCCAGACCCCCGCTAATGCAGTACGAAATGAATAATTTAACAGTTAGAAAGTAGACCCTGCGAGCAGGGAGGCGGCGTTTCGCGCGTCGACGGCGGTTTCCTCAGAGTCTGAGATGGCGTCGTGGTCCGAGTCCGCGTCCTCTTTTCTATAGACGGCGGTGGGGTCGTACTCGGTGGCGCGCTGGTGGCGGTCGCCGCTCCAGCTGTCGCCGCGGGGACCCTGGCTCGATGCAATGGTGGCTCGCTTAGAGGCCGGGGTGGCTTCGCGGCCGAGACGACTGAGGCCGCCCTGCGAGTCGGCGGCCCTCACGTCGAGCCGGACCGACTCCCACGTACTCAATGCCCTGCGCTCCGACTCGATCATGCGGAAGACGTACTCGCCAATGTAGTTCCTAATGTCCTGTTCGAACCGGTTGAGCAGCTGGCCCTTCTCGATGAGCATATTGTTGCTCACGCGCTGCAGCTTGTTGGTGAGCGCCTCCTCGTGGTGGGTCGCCTCCTCCAGCGCGGTGATCGCCTCGTCCACCTTGAGCGGGCTAATGTTCGTCGAGCCCTTGACCCGGGCCGCGGTCTGGTGGCGCGATTTGGTCGTCGCCTGCGCCTTGACCAAGTCCCGCATCAGCAAGTGCCGGTTCGTGAGGGCCTCCTTGGCGACATAGGCGTCCTTGGCGACCCACGCGAGGCCGTCCTCGAGCGACGCCGCCTCCGAGGTCGCCTTGACCGCCTCGAGGTCCCCGAGAGCCATCACCACCTTGCTCAGCTTGCGCCACATGTTGACCATGCCGCCGTGGGACTCGAGGTCCGCCATTGCCCCGACCTTGACCCCGAAATCAGTCAGCCCCAGTCCGAGGTGTCGCCGGCACTTGGTCACCTTGTCCAGCTTGCCCAGCGTCTCGGTACACGTCAGGTACACCTGCTTCACCAGCGGCCGGAACTCGTGGAGCTCCACCACGTCGTCCGGCGGCGGCTGGAATTGCTTGAGCGTCTTCCGCGTCAGCCCCGTCGCAGGCGGCTTGCGCTTCACCACCGGCGAGTAGCCAAAGTCCGCCTCAATGAAGTAGACAAACTCCTCGTCCCGCGCCAGAATCGGGTTCGACGTCACCCGGTCCAGCCACAGCTGCATCCGCAGCTTGATCTTCGCCTCGTCCTCCTCGGTCCCCGCTCCCGCAGAGGTCACCGCGGGGGGCACCGACGGCACAAAGCACTCGGCATTGTTGCCGTTGAGGTGCTCGCTGAGCTTGACAAACTCGTGGTGCGTGCGCCGAATGTCCTTGAACGTCGTCGTCCGGAACCGCGGCAGCGTCGTGTACGCATCAAACCGGATAATCGGGTCCTTCTTCCCGTTGCGCTCCAGCCCAGTCACCTTGGTGATGAGCTTGTACTTCTTCTTGGCCTTGCGCGTCGTCTCCTCCGGCTCTGGAGCGTGCTGCGGCTCCTGCGGCTCCACAGGCGCCGCAGGCGCCTCCTCGCTCGCCTCCTCCGACGGCGCTATGTACGGCGACGTCTCCTCCGCAAATGGGTTCGCCTCTGTCTCCGGATCGTACGGAATTGAACTGGCCATCGTCCGCTATCCCTGGTTCCGCTGGTCTCCACGCCGGTCGCCTCCTCACCTACCAGCCTCCCAACCCGCGCGCCCCACACAGCCCCGCAAGAGCACTGCAGCCAGCTACAGAGCTGAGCGTTGGCGTAACGAGACACTAGGCCGTTACATTTAGACGAGTTTGTTAGCTGAATATACTTGGTGCGATTGACCTGGGGGACCAGTCCCCCAGACCCCCTGTAGCAGGGGCTCCGCCCCTAGAACCCCAATTGAACGGGGGTCTGGGGGCAGAGCCCCCGCTACGGGAGCTCGAGGGCTGGCCCTCGAATACACTTTGTTACGTAACGTATCACTGGTTACAGCCGCGCGGCGTCCTGATTCAATAATGACTTGTTTAGCGTTAATTCAACTTCGTTTGTATAGCTGAATATACTTGGTGTGGTTAACCTGGGGGACCAGTCCCCCAGACCCCCTGTAGCAGGGGCTCCGCCCCTAGAACCCCAATTGAACGGGGGTCTGGGGGCAGAGCCCCCGCTACGGGAGCTCGAGGGCTGGCCCTCGAATACACTTGGCTGCTGTTACACTTTGTTACGTAACGTATCACTGGTTACAGCCGTGCGGCGTCCTGATTCAACAGACTTATTTAGCGTTAATTCAGTTTCGTTTGTATAGGGCACCGGTGCTTTCAACTGTCGCGAATGGCCGCCAATGGGTTATATTTTGAGCTAGACGTGTTCCTCAGGGTTGTAAAACGTTACGGATACGTTCTTGTGGCTTGAAAGTGCCTATATCTACCGTATCGCGTATCGGCATATGGAATACGCCGGGCATGGCGTCAGCACCAACTCGACAGCCTTGAATCTCAAGATTAGACTACTTCGTTTGGTAATAAAAGCACGTCATCGCCTTGGATATTGCAGGACGCTTATAAATGCTGAAACAGTCCCTGAAATGAAGAAAAAACGGTT
Source organism: Blastobotrys malaysiensis (assembly GCA_030558815.1). Classification (NCBI taxonomy): domain Eukaryota; kingdom Fungi; phylum Ascomycota; class Dipodascomycetes; order Dipodascales; family Trichomonascaceae; genus Blastobotrys; species Blastobotrys malaysiensis. Next base: position 26,920 of record JAKTQL010002488.1, read on the forward strand.
TCGTTTAGTAATGTCGGAGTCCTGTACCATTAGTAATCCAAATGCCGACGCGAACGGATCGAGTATAAAAGGGATTGAACAGACCTGGTTCGAGGACAAGGCATTGAACAGCTCAATCGAACAGACAAGATGACCGTTTCCGAGAACCCTACTCTATTCCACAAGCTGCCGGTCGGCAAGATGCTCCTGGAGCACCGGGTCGCCCTGGCCCCGCTTACCCGGCGCCGGGCCGACGAGAACCACGTCCCCCGGGATATCGCCGCGGAGTACTACGGCCAGCGAGCGTCGCGACCGGGCACTCTGCTGGTCACTGAGGCGACCTTCATCGCCAAGAAGGCCGGGGGTTCGCACCGTGTCCCGGGTATCTGGTCCGAGGCCCAGGTCGCCGGGTGGAAGCCGGTATTTGAGGCGGTCCACGCCAAAGATTCCTTCGTGTTCGTCCAGCTGTGGGCGCTAGGTCGAAGCGCGACCATTGGCGAGCTCGAGGGCGAGGACTACGTGTCGGCCTCTGACGTCCCCGTCGAGGACGGCCCCGCCCCACGGCCGCTGACCGTGGAGGAGATCAAGGGCTACGTCCAGAGCTACGTGGACGCGGCCAAGAACGCCGTGGCGGCTGGCGCCGACGGCGTTGAGATCCACTCCGCTAACGGGTACCTTCTCGACCAGTTCCTGCATGCCAACACTAACAAGCGAACCGACCAGTACGGCGGATCGATTGAGAACCGGGCGCGGTTCACCCTCGAGGTTGTAGATGCGCTCACTGCGGCCATTGGCCACGAGCGGGTCGCGATCCGACTCTCTCCATGGGGCACTTTTGGCGGCGTGGAGCCAGGAGTGTCGCCGATCCCGCAGTTCTCGTACGTGGTTGCCGAGCTGGAGCGACGGGCCCAGGAGGGCAAGCGATTGGCCTACGTGTCTCTTGTGGAGCCGCGGGTCACTGGTAACATGGACGTTGACAACTGGAACGGGTCCAACGACTTTGTTTCCCAGATTTGGACCGGCCCATTGATGAAGGCCGGTGCTATGCATACCAAGGAGGCTCGGGATGACGCGCTCACCGACGATAGAACCATCATTGCCATTGGCCGGTCCTTCATCGCCAACCCGGACATTGTAAACCGTCTCGAAAACGGCGTCGATCTCACCCCGTACGACCGGTCCACCTTCTACACCCCCGACGCTGTCGGCTACACCGACTACAAGTTCGCTACTGATTAGATTAATTGATGCATTATAGAGGGGGTTTGGGGGCTCTGCCCCCAACTACGGGAGCTCGAGGGCTGGCCCTCGAATACACTTTGTTACACAAGCTACCTGAATATACTGGGTGCAATTGACCTGGGGGACCAGTCCCCCAGACCCCCTGTGGGCAGGGGCTCCGCCCCTAGAACCCCTAATCGAACGGGGGTCTGGGGGCAGAGCCCCCGCTACGGGAGCTCGAGGGCTGGCCCTCGAATATACTTTGTTACACAAACTACCTGAATATGCCGGGTGGAATTGACCTGGGGGACCAGTCCCCCAGACCCCCTGTGGTCAGGGGCTCCGCCCCTAGAACCCCGTAGCGATTGGGGTTTGGGGGCTTTGCCCCCAACTACGGGAGCTCGAGGGCTGGCCCTCGAATACACATTGTTACACAAGCTACCTGGATATACCGGGTGCAATTGACCTGGGGGACCAGTCCCCCAGACCCCCTGTAGCAGGGGCTACGCCCCTAGAACCCCCAATTGAACGGGGGTCTGGGGGCAGAGCCCCCGCTACGGGAGCTCGAGGGCTGGCCCTCGAATACATGACCTCTAGGGCCTTCAAGAGATGATGCACAGCCGTGCGTGAAAAATCAGCCGCACCGAGCGGGCGCCGTTGAAATGACGGAGAGAGCCGGTGGGGCCATTGCACTGGATGATTCGACGACTGATAACGAGAGGAATGCCGCGACTGATCTTGAAACCGCAAAAGCCGGGGGACGTCCAGATCAAGGGCGTCGTTTTCGACATGGACGGCACCCTGTGTTTGCCGCAGGTACGTTTGATAGTGACGGATGGCCGATGACTAACCGAGTAGACCTGGATGTTTCGTATGTGTCGCCCATGAAAAGGGAGATCTAACCGGTGTAGAGCAGATGAGAAACGCTCTTGGAATTGACAAGGGCGTGGATATCCTGGACCATGTGCACTCTCTGCCGGAGGCCGAGCAGGCGGAGGCCCAAGAGAAGCTCATGGTAGTAGAGCGCAAGGCGATGGGGGAGATGACTCCGCAGCCAGGGCTCCAGGACCTCATGATGGTACGTGATACCGTGGGTTGGAGTACATGCTAATTGATAGTTCCTCGACAACAATGGGATCCCCAAGTCGATCTGTACGCGGAACTTCCCGGTAAGTGATCCTTTGCTACTGGAGTCTCTAACGAGGTAGATTCCGGTGGAGTATCTATTGTCCAATTTCTTGGAGGGCCACAAGGTGGAACCGGTGGTTACTCGAGAGTTCAAGCCGCCCAAGCCGCATCCCGCGGGCATTCTTCACATTGCGGAAACGTGGGGGATTGACCCCAAGCACTTGATCATGGTTGGCGACTCGATTGACGACATGACTGCGGGCCACCGGGCCGGGGCGGGCACGATTCTGCTGCAGAGTCCTGTGAACAAGCACCTCAACGAGGTGCGGGAGACGGACGTGGTGGTGCACCGGCTGGATGAGATCATCAAAGTGCTGGAGGAAGGGTTCGAGGCCAAGATCAAGGAGAGCGCGTAACAAATAGAAATCGATTAATGTATACAATGCTTTTAGTTTACTCTATTGAACAGGTCGAACGAACCGGTACCGAACTTGGAGATCTTACCGGTTACGATTCGGGCGGATGGACTCTCGAGATCATCATTGTCTCCGTCGAGAACAGCCTTGGTTAGGAACTGACAGGTGGTTTCGAACGACATCTTCATGAGCGGCGAGGTCGACGAGTCGACACCCTGTCGGTTGAATGCGAGGTAGGTACCTTCTCGCGTCATCATGTCGGCAATCAGGTCCAAGTGTCGGAGGTTGACGGTAATGGCATACGTCTCGAAAACGTTGTTGATCTCTCGAACAATGGTGTTTCGGGCAGCCTCGACACCATAAGTCTTGAGCACAGCCATCACGTCGTTGGACAGAATGCCGTTAACGTCAACCACCAGGTCCTCCTCCCACATGGCCTTAAAGTTGACTCCTTCAGTAATGAGCTTTCGCTGCGACTTGTCCGGTCGCAGACATCGGCCGATTCGGGGAATCTCCCGCACAACGTGCTTTCGGCACAGCTGCTCAATGATGTTGACCATGAGCAACTTTTTGGTCTCGGCTGGGTACTCGAGAGTGAACTCGCACCACTCGCCGTCCTCGTCGTCAAAGTTGAACTCCCGAATGTTGTGGTGCGTGGTGATGACATCGGCCTGTCGCTCCTTGGCCTTGCCGGTCAGCTTGGGCTTGGCAGAAGCGTCGTCCATCTCGACATCGCTGTCAGAGTCGCTGTCGCTGCTGCTAGAGTCGTCCTCATCGTCGCTGTCAAGGTCCTCGTCGCTAGACTTTTCAGCCTTCTCCATAGCCTCCACCTCATCATCGTCAGGGTTGTCGTACGAAACGGCCTGCTTCGTCTTGGCTCGAGCCTGCTCGTCATCCTCATCAATATCATCATCAGAGTCGTCATCTCGGGACTCGCCAGTGGCCGCCGCAGTGTCCTTGGCACCCATCTCAGTCTCGTTAACTGGAACAGCCTCGCCAATTCGTGGCGCAGAGGCAGTGCCTCGCTTTTGCTTTCGCAACTCCTTCTTGATAACCGACTCGAGCTCCCCAAGGAAGGTCTTGATAATGACCTGCTCAAGATACTCCTTGGACACATCGTGCTCCTTGAAGTACTCCTCGGCAGTGAAGAACTGCATTCGCACCTTGTACGATCGCGAACTCGAGCCATCCGCAGTAAGACCAGTTCGCTCGGTGACCGTGACCTGGTCGATAAGCTCCGAGAGCACAACTCGCGCAACACTTCGGCAGAACACATCGGCCTGGTCGTCAGTGATGGCCTCCATCAGCGGCAGCGTCATCTGTGGCGTCTTGATCTGAGCACTAGCAGTCATAATAATCTCTCGCATTCGCGGGATACCCAGCGTCACGTTGGCGGCACCGTGACCCGCAAAATGGAAGGTGTTGAGCGTCATCTGAGTAGATGGCTCACCGATAGACTGCGAAGCAATAATGCCAACCGAGTCACCCGGATCAGTAACCGACTGCATATACTTGAGCTGCATGAGAGCTCGGAACTTCTTCTCGGTAATGCTGCTACTAGCATTAGCACCATCCTTCTTGCTAGAGAAGACCTGTGGGTTCTTGGCAATAAAGTTGTCGAGCTCATCAATGAAACGCTCCGAAACACTACCCAGGTATCGCGATGGGTTGTACTGCGACAGCACTGGGTCGTACTTGTTGGGGTGGAGGTAGTGAGGATCGTCGGCGTGTCGTTTGAGGTGCTTCTTAACCTTCTTGGCGTAGCTAATGGCACTCTCAGTGTCCATTTGGCCGAGCTTGTCAGTAGAGTGCTTTCGAATAAGCGCATCGTAGTTGTTGGAACAAAAGTCAAACTCTCGCAAGTGCGACTCTCGGGTAACGTCAATGGCGTCACCACCGTACAAGAACTGCACCAGCGTGCCGTCAGAGTCTCGCACCGTATTGTCGTAGTTAGTATGCACACCTTCCAGCTGCTTAATCAGACATCGCTGGAGATAACCAGATCGCGCAGTCTTGACGGCAGTATCAATAAGACCCTCTCGACCCGCCATACAATGGAAGTAGTACTCCTGTGGCTTGATACCAGAGAAGAAACGTCCAGAAATGTAACCACCGGCCCGAGCAGCCGTCTCAAATGGCTTGAATGCCGGCAAGGTCTTACCGCTGACCATGACAGGGACTCGTCGACCCTCCAAAGCCTGCTGACCCAGCATACACATAATCTGAGAAACGTTAACGTTGGAACCCTTAGCACCAGACAGAGCCATCGCCTGCATATTGTTCTCCGGGAATCGCTTGGCGGTACCCTCTGGGATACACTTGGACACAACGCTCGAGGTGACCGCGTTGACCTTGGACTGGGAGATGGCATCGAGAATGGCCAGCTTGCCGTCATCTCGCAGAATCTCTTCCAATCGCTCGAGCAGGACTGGGCTGTTGTTCTTGGTATCCTCTGGGAGGTTGGCAACCTCAACTGCAGCCTTTCGGCCGGCGTCGACGCCCTTCTCGAGAATCTCTCGTCGCCACTTGTTACCCTCAGCAGTAAGATGCAGATCCTCCATGCCACAGGTAAAACCAATGGTCATAATGTATTTGGTGAACAGCCGACCGAGCACGGAAAGCAGCATGCCCGCAGAGGTAGGACCGTAAATCTCGTGAATCGAGTGCACGAGACCGTGGTCGGACGCACCATACTGCGACTTATCGAGGATACCGCTGATAAGAGCACCATCCTTGAAGATGACCTCGTTCTCTCGAGAGCCCTCGCCCCAGTACTCGTTCTTAATCTTGTTCTTCGACTTGAGGTTCAGGCCAGGTCGGCCCTCTGGTGTAATGTTGAGCAGACAGGTCGTGATCACCTGCTTACCAGTCCACAGTGGCACCGGCTTGAAGATGGCTGGCGGCACCGTCTTGATACGGGGGCTCGTAGTGTGGCCGTCCTCCGGTCGGATACCACCGTAAATGAGCTGCTGGTACTGCTCCCGGGTGAAGAAGGTATCCTTGTTGGTGAGCCAGACACCGGCACTGATATGGTCCTGAATCAGACCTCGCAGTGGCTTACCCGAAGTTGGAGTCAGGTACTGCGAGTCGGCGTTGGCGAGCAAGAAGGCCTCGGCTCGGGCGTTCTCGTTCTGGGGGAAATGCATGTTCATCTCGTCACCATCGAAATCGGCATTGTAGGCACCAGTGTTGGCGTAGTGGAGTCGAATGGTCTTCTCACCGGGCAAGACTCGGACCTTGTGACCCATCATGGAGGCCTTGTGGAGAGTCGGCTGTCGGTTCATGAGCACAACGTCCTGGTTTCGAATGTGTCGGAACACCTTCTTGTTGATGACGCTGCCAACATTGTTAGTAGACGGGGTGAGCAGCTGGTTAGCCAAAGCTGTTCGCTGCTCGACGGTCATGCCGTGGAGAGACACCATGGTGCCGTCCTCGTTTTGGATCTGGGTCGCACCGGGCCAAGTGTAGGGACCGTTGACGACCGCCTTTCGCAGCTCGTGGAAGTTGTACGTGGTGACCGGCTCGGGGTAGGTGAGCTTGATAGCGAACACGGGAGGAACACCAATCTCCGAGGTCTCAATGTTTGGATCTGGCGAGATGACGGATCGGGCCGCGTAGTTGACTCGCTTACCCATCATGTTCTTTCGGAACAGACCCTCCTTCTTTTCAAGCGCCTGCTTGATACCAGGAGTTGGCACTCGCCCGGCCGGGTTGTTCTGGTTCTTGGTCGCATCGATGAACCCGTTCACGTCGTTCTGGATGGTGACAAACGAGTTCATGAGCTGGTTGAACACGAGTTTTCGCTCCTCGCCGCCAATCTTGTTAGCTCGGAAGTGGGCCATCTGCTCATTGAGGTCCCGCACTCGCAGCGCCGTGGTGAGCACCTTGGAAAGCAGGTCGTTTTGGGTGTTAGCGTGGATCTCGTCGCCCAGCTGAGACGGCAGCCGGAATCGAGTTGGAGGCACCACAACCGAATGGATGAAGAACATGTCAGCGCTTGGCTCCTCCTTGGAGTCTGGGCGCATCTGGAACACGACCCGGCAAATCTTGTGCTCCCTGGCGAACACGGCCCGCAGAATGTTCCGCACCTCAGTGGAGAGCACGTACCGGCTCGAGTCCTTAGACTTGGGCGCGGGGAGGCTAATTTCGTCCACCTCGCCCTCCTTGGCGGCTTTTCGCTCGAACACCATATCCTGTCGCTGGAGACCCTTGGCCCGATTGTTGGTGAGCTGCTTATCCTTGAGAGCGGTCTCAAAGATCTTACTGAACCCGTCCTTTCGGAACGCCGGGGAGAACATGCCGCAGTTATCGCACTTGGGTCTACTCAAAAGTCGCTTATAGAATTCGTGCACAACCTGTTTTCGTGTCTCGAGCACCGACGAGGTCTGCACACCAGTGCTTGGGGACCGTCCGTCGGCAATTGCCTTGGCAATGGCCTTGTTCACGTACTGGTTTCGTCGTCGAATCAGCTCCTCAACCTCCTTGTCAGAGGGGCCATTCTTACCAAAGCCCTCCTCCTCGGCCTCGCTATCGTCGTCCTCGTTCAATCGAATGTTGTCGAGCTCAAGGGACTCAAACACAAGACCAAACTGAAGCAGCCGCAGTTTACACTCAAATCGGTTCACCTCAGTAGCCTTGAGCTTGAACCGGTGGCAGTACAGACAAGAGCTTCGCAGCAAAATGTACAGCTGCGAGAAGAACATGGGGTTGTACACCGGAATGGGCAGCTCAATATGGCCCATGTGGCCCGGGCAGAACCGGTCATCGAGCCCACACGTAGCACACCTACAATGTTAGCCACCCACACTAAAGAATAGCGCAAATTGTACTTACAGGTTCTTGAGGAAGGCTCCAAGCGCAAGATCATACAGACCCCCGGAGATGGGGTGTCCCAGCGAGTCAAAGACCTCGGGGCTGGTGATCTGCTTCACAGAAAGGTTCTTAATGTCCTTGGTATTCAAAAACCCAAAGTCCACCGAGGTAATCTCGGATCCAGTTGGCGTAGCAATATCCATGGCGTACTAGCTGCCCTTCTACAGCGGTGAAGAAGGTGAATCTCTATAGCGTCGCTGATAAAAAAAATCTTTTTCCATCCTGAGATGTACGCCTCAGCCTTGCATGACTCGGTATATCTGGGTACCCGAGTTGCGACATCCCGACATGCCGACAATGGGACTCCGACAAGGGACGCGCACCGACACGTGTTAGGTACAGCCATTGAATGCAGACAAATACGATGGATGGATGTGGGTAATATGGCAATGTGTATAGAATGTATATATTGTATTAGTTACTGGTGATTGTATATTAATAGGCTTGGCTAAATATCCGGGAGGCCACTGTGGATTGAAATGGGGTGGTCAAGGGTATATGCTCATCCCAGCCGACGCTTTATGCAGCTGTCAGTGCATATTGTGCAGGATAAGCCTTTGAAGGCGGTTTGGTATTTTTTCCTCTTCATTTACAAATTTTGCAGCCAGATCAAGGTTCGACTCAATCTCCAATTAGATCTTTACCGAGGCCCAAGGTTTTGCTTTTCTGCTTGTCCGACCGCCAGTGAGCCGTACTGCAAAGATCCGGCACTAAGGTTTGACAAGAGACCGCTGATTTGGCTTCTTCCTTCTTGCTTTACATGAGCTACACTTGTTTGTGATGACCAAGGAGGACCCGAGCAGGTTCATCGGTACCGGCACTGGAGCATGGCTGGGGATCTGGGACCCGGAGAAGAAGGTGCGCAGCGATCCCGGCGATGATGTCAATCAGCGAACGGGCTTGAGCCGCGCCGACCGGCTGGCATTGGCCATTGTCGTCGTCATTGCCTTGGTCGTCCGCTGCATCAATCTTCAAAACCCGCCCAATGCCATCTTCGAGGAGCCCGTAGTGGGAGGGTATATTAATCGGTACCTCAGAGGACATTTTTTCATTGATGTCGAGCCCCCGTTGCCGGGGTTGGTGTACTTTTACCTGGCAAAATGGTACGGGTACCAGGGCACTTTTGACTTTGGGCCGACCCATCAAACGTTTATCGGCAGTCCCTTTCCGTTTTACCAATTGCGCCTGTTTAGTGCGCTCATGGGGGTTGCGACCGTGGTGCTGACCTTTTTGCTGCTCAAGCTCAATGGCATTGACCGCAAATCTGCCGTTTTTGGCAGTTGTTTGATCATATTTGAAAACTCCTACGTTACCCAGCATAGATATATCTTTACCGTGCCGTTTTTGCTCTTTTTCATTGCGCTGGCGCTCTATGCGTACAAGCGGGTCGAGCTGGCACGGCCGTTTAGCAGGCAATGGTTCATGTACCTGGCCGTTACGGGTCTCTCGGTGGGCGGCGCCTGTTCATCACGGAATACGGGGAGCTACATGGCCATGTTCATTGTGGCGTTGAACTTTTACCAGTTGTGGTGGATTAGTATTGACCTCAAGCTCGGATGGGCCAAAATTACCGGCCATTGCATCGTCCGGACAACGCTGCTGGTGGCGCTGCCCATTTTAGTCTACACGGGGGTCGTGATACACCATTTACAGCTGACCCCCAAGTCGGGCGACGGCGATAGCTTCTTATCCGGGCGGTTCCAGGCAGGACTCGTCAACAATGAGCGTCCTCCCGTGGCGGCAAATGTGTCGTTTGGTAGCCTGGTCACCATTAGACACCACTCCACTTATGGGTTTATTCATTCCCACGACTATTTCTACGAGACGGGCTCCCATCAGCAGCAGGTGACTCTTTATGGGTACCGAGACTTGAACAATGTCTGGATGGTAGACGGCCTTGAACAGCCCAAGGATAGCGACCCTCAGCCGTTTGAAAAGCCCCCGGCAAACATTGCGGATGGCTCGTTTGTCCGCCTCAAACACATGAATACTAACCGGTATCTGCATACCCACGGCCATAAGGCGCCTGTTTCAGAGAATGACTGGCAGACGGAGGTTAGCGCGTATGGCGCTGATGGGTACCCTGGAGACCTCAATGACCTGTGGCGGATCGAATTGGTGCCACAATTGTCGGAGCAATTGGAGTCGTGGCAAGCACTGGCCACCGTGTTCCGGCTCCAGCATGTTCTCAGCGGGTGCTATCTTTTTTCACACGCTACCAAGCTACCCAAGTGGGGGTTTGAACAAAACGAGGTGACATGCGCCCAGTCTGGCATTGTAGAAAACTCGCTGTGGTACGTGGAGACCAACTACCATCCCATGTTCGAGTCAACCGACCCCAAGGACTACATTCAGTACACTGAAATGAGCATTGCCGAAAAGTACGTGGCCTATGTTGACTCGATGCTCAAAGTGGCCCGCCAGTTTAGCGAAAAGGTGGACGGCGCTTCCTATTGGAAGGTTCATGCATATTACCTGCCGCTGCTTGTTACGGGCCTGAGCTACTTTCGCCATCATCACCGCCAAGTATATCTGTTTGGCAATATCATCACCTGGTGGTGCGCAATTGGGTGCATTTTGGGATACCTGTCGTTTAAAGTCGCAGTGCTCATTATTGTGCAACGGGGCCACCGGTCGAGCATTGAACGGATCAGGGGGATTGCTGAGCTTGACCATATTGTCGGCCAATATCTGGTAGGCTGGCTGGCGTTTTACCTGCCGCTGTGGTCCAAACAACACGAAATTACTGATTATCTACCGGCGCTCTACTTTTCCATCCTAGTCTTTGTCGCGATTTGGGATTTTAGACTCAAGCGTTGGCGGCCGTCGCTGCAGTACTTGATCACGGCGGTTGTCATTGGCATCGTGGTGTACTTTTTCTACGTGATGAGCCCACTGGCCTATGGCACGAGGTGGCTCAAGCATGACTGCGAGTCGTGGCAAATGCGGGGCAACTGGAAGTTTTACTGCGACTACCAACTGGAAACGTTTGAGCAGTATGACGAATACGATAAGAACAACTTTGGCACTGCCTATGTCTACGTTAAGCCCCCACAAGAGGAACCGCTTGAGGACACTGCGACGCCATTTGAAGGCTATCTCGAGCCGGAGTATAGCAAGAATGCCATTTGGAAAGAGTTTGAAAAGATGGAGCATACCCCGAGCAACTCGGTGCTGGATCTCACCGACACTAACGTTCAGCGCATCCTCCTGCTGGAGCTAGAACGGCGCAACATGACCGTGGAGGATTATGCACTCAAACGGGCGCTCAGCGAGGCAGAGGAGCTCGAAGTGCAGGTCGGAAACCAGGTGAATAAGGAGCTCGAATCGAGAATCGAGGCCCAATGGGCGCGAATTACAGACCCTCCAAAGGTGGATAACGCCCCCACCGCAACCACTCACAGCTCGGTTGAAACTCCAATTCCAGTTGATGGCGATCCCGAAGAGTCTGTCAACTAATTGCTGCCGGGATTAGCATTTATTTCATTGTTTTTTCATGTTTGTATGGTATATAGTTTGTACATGAGGATATTAAATTAGCTTTCTATCTAGGCGGACTTGATAAAGTCCCGCACTAGCTTGTTGAACTGGCCAGGGTTGTCCAAGTAAACGTGGTGTCCAGAGTCACGCACCTGCACCACGTCTGCCTTGTGCTTGCCAAAGGCGTCCACCTTCCTCTTGGCGTCAAGCCCGCCATTGATGTCCATCCAGTCTCTATCACCGTACACCCACAGGGTATCGCACGGAATTTCGTGGGCCCGTTCCGCCAACGGTCTTCGGCCGTGGGCGCCAGGGGCCAATAAATAGTTGAGCGCATACTCGCCCGAGCCACGCGCATTAAAAATAGCGTACGTATACTTGTGCAACGCCGTCGCCTCGTTCAGCGGTAGGTTGGCGAACCGCCTAAAGCTCCATCCAGACACAAACATGGGACCCAGTGGGCCCGTGTTGCGCACCAGCGAAAAGGGCGACACGTTACACTCCCACAGGTACTGGAACCACCCGGGGATATTGTGCTTGGGATACTCCTTGGCCGCAACCTCGGGGTCCTCGCTCGGCAGAGAGTAGGCATTTCGCGGCACTCCTGCCGGGGACACGAGCATGAGCTTCCGGAGCCGTCCAGGGTACTTTTTGGCGTACGAAGCGCTCAAATAAGCGCCCATTGAGTGCGCCACAAGCGTAAAACTGTCAATCTTACGGGCCTTTCGCCACTCTTCCAGCGCATCAATGAAAAAGTCCTCCGTCTCCAGCACCTTGTCGAGCTGCGTCTTGGCCTTGATCTGGAACTTGGGCCGCGAGGACCGGCCGTACCCGAGCAGATCAAGCGCATGAAGCCGGCACCCCGGCATGGACACAACATTGTCAAAGTTCTTGTAAAAGAACCCAAGGCCAGCGCCATACCCGTGGAGGAAGACCACCTCCTTCTTGATTGGCTCGCCGACTCTTGTCACCTGAAACTCGTTCATATGAAGGCCCTTGCCGACCTCGACCGCGAGGCTCTCGGCACACTTGACTCCGTCGCTCACTGGGTAATACGGGAGCACGCTGGACAGCACATCAAACTCGGCCTTGGCCAGATCCTTGCGGTTGGTCCACTGGGAATACGACTCGGAGTATGAGAGCGGGAACCGTTTGGCAAACACCCGCGCCAGTGGAATCCCCGTAGGCGGCGTGGGCGTCTTAAACTCAGTCCCCGCGGCAGTAGCTTCCTCTGCCGTGGTAGCAGCTGTCGCAGTAGCGGTCGTGGTTGCAGCGTCAAGACGCTTTTCAGTCGCAACAGACATTGCTCTAACAGTCGTCCCGGACCACGAAGTAACTCCGCTGCACAGTAGCAGCGCGGGATTTGTACGGAGGGCGAATATTTTGGAATAACTTGTCAAATACCAAATATGAAGCAAATTTATACCTTGCGGCTAAGGTTCTTCCACCGCACAGGTCGGAGATCAAAGGCTGTCGGATATATCTACCCTTAACTCCTTTCGGGCCGCAGAGGCTTATGAATTTAAGTTTTTGGTTCCGTCCCCCAGTAGTACGCCAGGGAGCACGCGAGGGTCTTTTGTTGGGTGCGGCTCGGAGTCACGGGTATAACAGGGGTACCGACCGGTGAAACATGTTGAGCCGCACCCCTGACTATATCGAGAACGAGTTACCACGGCAACCTCAACAACGCCACCCATTACATGCGTCGAGTTGTGGAGAGAGAGGCGAGTCATAGGGGGCTCATGCTTTGTTGTTGAAAAGTCATAGGTCAGTCATAGGTTGTTGAGTGGATATTGCGGAGGTAATGGCAATACATTTCCGGTAATCAATATCCAATGGTGGGCATCACAGTAGGACTGTGAACGACATGCCCAAAGATGGTGGGGGTGAGGCGGTTTCCGGGCCTTTTATATTGTTGGAACATTACCAACTCTGTACAAGTAAAGCCTCTTTAATCCTCTTTAAAGCGAATCACTTTACCCCTAAATTCGCTATAAACGATTCGCTAATACGTAGTAATATGCATTGTAATTTAATGGGCCTACTCTGTTGACGCCGGTTAGAAGTGCGTAATAATGCCCTGCTCAGGAAGAGGGAGATCATTCGCTTTTCTTCCTCGTTGAATGATATTGGTTTCCGGTTCCCTCCTCTTTACTCTTCGAATTGACGTAAACCCCACAAATAGTTAACAGCATCTTCAAACGACACAAGGGGAGCTTCTTCTAGCTCCTCCTCTGAATCCTCCAAGTCCTGAGGACGGTAGGCATCATTGAGCTCTACAATTGTTCGTTTCTCAGTTTGTTCAAGAGTATCCTCTATCTGCTCTCCTTCATTAAAGAAATCGTTGATATCCATCGCATCTCGAATGTACTCTCTTATAGCTCCATAACCTGATAATTCTGCAAAAATAGTTTTAGTAGGAATCGTAATCGGTTGGGTTGGTGTTAGTGCCTTCCGAAAGCAATCCTGAATGGTAATATCAGTGGCATCTGTTTTCCATGCATTAATTGCCCATCTGATTGCTAAAATAATATTCATATGAAAGCGGGTGTTTCAAACCTCAAATTGCTTATGGTGGTAGACCTAGGCTGTAGGAAGTGTTCTGATCTCACCGGTCCTTCTCATGACAAATTTGCGTAGAGAAATTGTCCACAAGAGGGTGGCACTAAATACTCGTGGGTCTTGGCAGTACCAACAATCCAAAAGGGGTCCATATTCGTACAAAAATTGATCATGATTCGTTCGCAATACTGAGAGACTGGTGGTTCGCTAAAGGTTTCATCGATTAAACCTCCACAGTACCAGCACCACAAATATGATTATTCGAATTTCCTCGATTGAGGATTTGGGGTTAAGATGGAAGCAGTCGGGGCATATCGCTGGTAGTTACAGACGGAGATTTAGGATGAAAGGAGCATATATTCAAATCATTAGTACATACTTCATGGAGCCAAGGTTCAAAACGAACAAATTAGAGGAGAAAAAACAAAAATAAAGGATACCAGGCTAAGAGTTGCTGTTGTAAACCTTGTCGACATCATCCTTGTTGTCGCCGAGAATCTTCTTTCGCTGCAGCTTCTGGGCAGAAGTAAGGTAGCCGTTCTGAGGAGTCCACTCAATCTTGGAAATGACGACGCCAGCAACCAGCTCAACGCCCTTGAGGCCACCCTCCTTACCAGTTTCCAGAATGGACTGGTGGATTTTCTTGACAATCTTTGGGTCGTGGGCCACGTCCTCGTGAACGTCAACACCCAACTCTTCGCAGAGCTCATGCACCGCCTTCTCGACGGGAACAATAATAGCCACAGGCTTGACCCTGTTCTGGTCTGCGTAGACACAGACGTTGGCCACGTACTGGTTGGATCGGTAGATGGACTCGAGCTTCTCAAGCGCAATGTACTCACCATTGAGAGTCTTGACCAAGTTCTTCTTTCGGTCGATGATTCGAATGCAGCCGGACGAGGTCCACTCGCCAATGTCGCCGGTCTGGAACCAGCCATCCTCAGTAAACGCATTCTTGGTTTCCGCCTCGTTCTTAAAGTAGTATGGCGACACGGCGTTGCCTCGAACCAGAATCTCGCCCTGGTTGTTCTTGGCATAGTACCCAGCGTCCGCCACGTCCTTGAGCTTGAGCTCAACCGCATGCGTAGGCTCGCCCTGGATGCCAATGTCAAACGACGACGGCGTCAACAGACACGTGTTGGCGTTGGTCTCAGTGAGACCATAGCCAATGATCATTGGCGCAATCAACGTGGTGATAAAGGTCTGCGTATCCTTGGAAATGGCCGCACCACCATTGAACGTGAACCGCAGGTTACCGCCAGTCGCGTCCCGCACCTTCTTGAAGATAAGGTTGTCAATGAGCACGGTGGGAATACCGTACTGGGAAAGTCGCACCTTGGTGTGGTAGGCAGCCCAAAACACCTTCTGCACCGTTGGAGAGTTCTCCTTGATCTTATTGATAATGCCCTTTCGCACGTTCTCCCACACTGCTGGCACACCGACCAAAATGGTGGGGCGGAACTCACGAATGTCGCCCTTGCAGTTTCGCACCGATGCATCGCTAATGGTCTTGACGGTACCATAACCCAGCAAGGCGCCCCAGAACAGCGTCGCGAGCTCTACTGTGTACTCGAGAATGTGCGCCAGAGGCAGGAATGCAAGCACTCGGTCCTTGGACCCAACGATCTTTCGGTTGATGTTACCAGCAACACCGGCAACACCGGCCACTACGGTCGAATTGAGCAGCACCACACCCTTGGGGGTACCGGTCGAGCCCGAAGTGTACATGATGAGCGCAACATCCTCCGGCTTGGGCGGGTTAGCCGGCACTGGGTTCTCCTTGCCGAGCTTGACCACCTCGTCAAAGCTGTACAGCTTAACATCCGGGTGCGCCGCCTTGAGCTCCTTGATTGCCTCGTTCTCCTCGGGGTTCTCAATGGTGTCCCGGTAAATGATATACCGGATCTTGTCCGCCTTCTTGAGCGGGTTGACCAGCGTGTGCAGAATGTCGTTATCCGTGAAAACGCCGACCGTCTCCGTCTCGACCATAGAGTGGGTCAGGCCCTCCTCACCAAGCGTGTCGTACGCGGTTACAATGGGAATGCCCTGCGAATTAGCGGCAAGCGCCGTCTGCATCCAGTTAGCAGAGGTCTGAGCGTAAATGTGGAATCGCTCTTCGCCACCGGGCTTGACCCCAATATGCACCAGGCCCGCCGCGAGATCGGAAAGGACCGTGTTGAGCTGATTGAAGGTGATGTACTTGTACTCGGACATCTCAAAGTACTTCCACGACTTGTTCACCTTTTGCTCGACGCCATCCACCTTCTTGGTCACCTCCTTGGTCTCCTCATGGACGTTCACCAGGGTTCGCGTACCCATGCAGTTGCGGTTGCCGTACTGCTTGACCGCCCATTGCACCAGCCTGTAAATCGTCGTGATCTCGGGAATGTCGTCAGGGGTCTTCCACAACCCGTCCTTGACGTGGACGTTTCTGTAAATGGCCGTCTCACCCTCGTTCTCCGGCTCGCCTATTGGCACCGCATGCATCTTCTTCTTAAAGAACCCCATAATGTATTCTACTGCCTTGCAATTGGATTTACGATTACGCACTTAACTACCGAATTTACGACGGTCAAAAGGGAAAGAATGTTGGGCCAGGCTCGCTCTGCGGTAGATAACAAAAAATTTAGAACCGATGAGCAATAGATTGCTTAGAGAGGTGGTAAACTGGTAGAGTATACTTCGGAAACTGCAGAGAGGGGAAATCGGAGGGAAATTTATATGTAACCACACCGCAAATCTCCAATGTGGTTGGTTATGCGCCAGCAAGCCATGCAGTTGGTTTCGGGACCCCTAGCGGTGAACATGATGCTCTACCCAGTGATTCAACTAGTGGTTACCCAGCCGATTTGCCTCAATTGCTCCTAGTGGTTCCGCCCAGCGTGTTGCTGAGGCCCCATCGCCAACTCGCCACTTTCCCCAGTATTTAATTTTGTTGGGGTATTCGCGCCCTCACACCCACAGAGCTGCCGCGAAACCCCAAGCCCGGCTATGAGTCCTTCGCCCAGACTACCATTCCAGCTGATGAAAAGCATATGGGGGTAGGAGCCTTTGGCGGTGGTCGGTGAGGCGTCGTTGGCATGTGAGAGCCCTATCCTCCGTATTCTTGGCTGCGGCCCCCGCTCTCTCGTCGCTTTACTCGCATAAAAATAAATTAGCCCGTCTATTTTGAGAGGGGGTGCATTCAGTGGGGTATTTGGCAAGCCGCATGCGGCGCTCATGTCCGCGAACCCGACTTTAAATCTGCTGTAGATTGAGGTGTTAAACATTGGTTTGGATTAATACGGGCTTGGACGTCATTGGGGTTGGGTGATTCTGAGTCGTTAAAGTCCTGGCTTTGGAAAATACGTAAGGGGTGTTTGAATTCTAGACTTTGGACAAATTGAGCTCGATTGGGCGATGGTAGTTCACGTGTGAAAACTCGTCAATATGGAGGAGGAACCATGTACAATGTATTATCGTTTGCCGCATCTCTATTTTACAGTACGGTGGTATAGTAGTAGATCCTTCATAATGCATATTCAGGGGACGTGTCATGCTGTGTAGTTTATTACGCCAAACTGGCCCCGGTGTTTGAAATGTCCTGTTTTGTAACCACAGGCTTAAAAGCGGTATCCTGATGACTGAAAGAGTATTGTAGTGTATCGTTTTCGGTGGGCATTGTTGCATATTCGGGGAGAATATTCGGAGATAGACTTTCAAGCGGCCGTTACTGTACGACTATGCCATGCAATGTAGCTTTGATCTGTGCAATTGTACCACCCGAAGAACATCTAATGGGTATTATGCACCTCAGTTACTACAAGTACAAGATTGTATGGCAGTTTCGGAAACAGCCTCGTTCATCGTGATGGCGGCCCACCGTCGGATACTGCGGAGAGTAGTGCATTGTCGGTACATGAAGCACTACAGTAGACCTATCATTTTAATGTACTCAATCCAAAAGGGATATTCAGGTAATGTACATTGGTAGTTCATGCGTGTAAATAAACGGATGTGGTAGTTATGATGCGGCAATACCGATAGTAAGGAGTACCTGTTACATACGAATTATGGACTCCTCGAGTTTCATCGCATTGAGCCTCGACATGTGCTATAAAAGGAAAATTTAGAATATCCTGCATTCGTTGCATCGGTACCGGTATTTGATTCGATTTGACATTTGGTAATGTTGAGTCCAAAATCTACATCGTTTGTTATCTTGTTACATGTACCAGGTACATTTTTAACATGTCAAGTTTCCAAACCAATTGACTACAGTAATACACAGTATCCAAATGTGTAGTGATATCGTACTTTTGTACGGAAAATATTTTACATTGTATTTGTATGGTACCTGTTGACGAGAATACGATTCTTACCAGTTAGAATTGGGTATTCCACCAATGATGAACAATGCGGCTCAAAACTAAGCATATTAATATTAAATAATTATTGTGCTCGAAACAAAATTAATATCCTACCAGTATCCAGCACATGTTTCTCATCTATCAACTACCATGGTAGTGTATCAATAATCTGACTGTAGTAACTCAAATATTCCTTCGTTTTATTGAGCAGTTACTAAAATCTACTCTGCACACAACGTTCATTATAATGTGTCTTGATCTGATCTCTCTAAGCCTGGTAATGGGCTCTAAGAACTAATCCAATACCCAGGATATCTTTTGGCTCCCATGTATCGCAGCAGTACACATTCGTCTACCAATATTACAGCCAATTACCACAGATCATAACTTTGGTACTACTTATTCTCGATAAATTTCTACACGTTAAACAAGAGATTATACCCATTTTCCACTATCGCATACTCCGTCATCGTGTACCAAAGTGATACCGGCGCGCGACACGTCCCAAGAAAAAAAATGTCAAGCTGATCAAAAACATCGACAATCCTAATCCTCCGTCAAGGATTATTATAAAATTAATTTGGATAGACGACCGACGACAGGCCGAACGTGCTTCATAAGTGTGTATCCTAAACCAAACAAGTTTGGTCATCATTGCACGTTGTAATCCTGCGACCGTGCGAATTGTGTTTTAGTGTATACATTTTGGGCATAAAGGTAAGTAAGCTCGCTATAGTGCGCATTTGCTCTGTTCAACGCTAATTCAGATCGCGTAGACCAATGTTTGGGGCCAAGACGACGTCTAATTCGTTCTCTTTTGGATCCTCGTCCTCCAACACGGGCGGATCGGGGATCTCTTTTGGCGCCAATGCCAACAACCCGGCCTCGGGGAACGCATCTGGAGGGTTTTCATTTGGATCTAATAACTCCACCTCGGCGCCAAGTACCCCCGGTGGCCTCTTTGGTGGGAACAAGCCTGCCACAAGTTTCGGCAGTCCCTCCGCGGGCACCAGCAGCGGGTTCTCTTTTGGAAACGCGTCCTCTGGTACTAACAATGCCAACGCTGGTGGTAGCCTGTTTGGTGGATCCGGTGGAGGAAGCGGGGGGCTGTTTGGTGCCAACAAACCAGCAACAGGGGGTGGTCTCTTTGGGAACACGTCCAATGCCAACCAGCCTACTCAGGGCTCCTCAGGGATGTTTGGGAACAAACCGGCCACAGGGGGGACTGGAGGATTATTCGGCAGCACGGCAAACAACGCTTCGACTAGTACTAGTGGCGGGTTGTTTGGCCAGAAGCCTGCTGGGTCGACTGGTGGCTTGTTTGGCAACACTACTGGATCAACTGGTGGTGGCTTGTTTGGCAACACCAATAATGCCAATGCAGGAGGGAGCCTCTTTGGTGGATCTAACACTGCTACTGGTGGCTCTAATCTATTTGGTGGCGCCATTAACAACGCTACTGGTAACACTGGAGGCGGTCTATTCAATAAGCCGCCTGCTGGCAACATTGGACTTGGATCAAGCTTGTTTGGCGCTGGTAATGCCGGGTCGAACCTGGGTGCTTCACAAAATAACAATTCTCTTTTGGGCAGCTCTTTTGCGCCAAACCAGTCTCTCATCGCATCAATTGACCAGGCGCCGTATTCTCTGACAAGTACTCCCTCATTGAACCGATCTTTGGGCCCGTTGACCTCGTCTACGCGTCGGAAACCCAAAGATGGCGTCGCCCCGCATACTCCTATCCAGCGAAACTCTAGCCATGCGTCCCTCTTCAACCGCTCGACACCGCTCAAGGCTGCGTCATCGCCACGAACCGCACTCAACTCGGCGCGTGCGTCTCCATATTCCTTTGGTCGTAAAGAGGTGCCACGAACAAGATCTCTCATGTTTAATGAGTCTTCTTCCAAGTCCGCCAGCATTGGCAATGGCATGCTCAAGCACAAGCACAGCATTGATCAGCTCATCCCAGCGAGACGGTACGACAATTATATGAACGACAACAAGCGACTCGTGATCAACCGAAAGGGCCAGCGATCCTTTGAATCTATTACTGGACGAAGCCCATCAGATGTACGACTGCGACGTCAGATTAACCCCCATCCGCTGCCCACCTCGGATTCGTTCGTTGATGGCACCCCCGACAGAAGTGTGGCTAGACACTCCAAGACGTTCTCTGGGGATACCACTGCTTCTAGTGTAGCGTCCAGCCCCGGTATAAAACAGTCTGTGATGCCCGTGACTCCTTCTGCCAAGTTCTCGAAACCAGAACCGCGCACCAAGGTGTACGAGATTAATCAGATCGCCAAGGACAATGGATATTGGATTTCTCCACAACTACACACGCTGTACACGTTCTCCCACGACCAGCTCGCCGCAGTCCCGAACCTTACCATTGGCAGGAAAGGATATGGTCAGATTGCTTACAATCAGCCAGTCGATCTGACTAAAATAGACAACTTGTCTGACATTCTTGGCAACATTGTCATCTTCTCCCAGGGCACTGTTTGTGTCTATCCAGACCTCCAGAACAAGGCTCCACGAGGGTATGAACTCAATCTCCCGGCAACTGTATCGTTGGAAAACTGCTATGCTACGGATAAGAAGACAAAGGAAAAGATTGTCGAGCCAGGAGACCCTCGGCTAAGTAAGCATATTGATCGTCTCAAGAGGGCAGTCGAGTCTCGAGGTGGTGAATACATTGCATACGATGTCAGTGCTGGGCTGTGGACCTTCAAGGTTCCACATTTCTCTACGTGGGGCATTGTTGATGATGACTACTCGGATGACGAAGAGGATGGGGAGGATAGTTTGATTACTCAGACTATTAAGCATGCTGAGGACTACAATGAGTTTGTCAATACCAGCCAAGCTGGCGACTTTAGCGTGACCCAGTTTGCTAAGCAAATGAACCAGAACGGAGATGTTGGCAAAGAGAAACCTGTCTTGTCGTTTGGTCACAATAACCAGTTTGGATCAAACGATTCGAACAATTTTGGGATGCAAGACCCATTTAACAACCAAGAGCAGCACAAGACGGTCAACGAGAATAACACGTTAGAAAACCTGGGACTTTCCAGTACAGAGCCTACGTTTGGTCACAGCATTCCAGAGGATACTTTTGGTGAAAAGATTGAGGCTATTAAAAA
>JAKTQL010002488.1:54725-149689 GCA_030558815.1 Blastobotrys malaysiensis
AACACGACCGGCGCATCAGCCTGCTCCTGTTGAAAATCGAGTCTCTGGTGTAACTATTCACGAGTCTTGGTGTAACCATTAGCATTCACGAGTCTTGGTGTAACCATTAGCATTCACGAGTCTTGGTGTAACCATTAGCATTCACGAGTCTTGGTGTAACCATTAGCATTCACGAGTCTTGGTGTAACCATTAGCATTCACGAGTCTTGGTGTAACCAATCATTAGCATTCATTATGTACATTAGTAAGTCTCTATCACTGCGTATCGAGCAGATTAGTAACGGTGCTTGATCTATGAGAACTGGGCGTTTAGCAAGCGTCTATTTAGTTCACCTCCTGCTTGATCTTATCGATT
This sequence comes from Blastobotrys malaysiensis, assembly GCA_030558815.1. Taxonomy (NCBI): domain Eukaryota; kingdom Fungi; phylum Ascomycota; class Dipodascomycetes; order Dipodascales; family Trichomonascaceae; genus Blastobotrys; species Blastobotrys malaysiensis. Next base: position 55,081 of record JAKTQL010002488.1, read on the forward strand.
ATGTCAAGCAGCGCGGTGGCGGCCGGGGAGTCTGGATGCTCGTCAAAGAAACTCTCGCCGTAATCGCACGCCTTGCCGATTCGCGGGTCCAATGGAACCCTGCCCAAAAACGGCACATTCATCTCCTTGGCCAACGCCTCGCCGCCGCCAGTGGTAGGCGCAAAGATAAAGCTCTCGCCCTTGCAATTTGGACACACAAAGCCGGACATGTTCTCCACAATGCCCAGGACCTTGATCCCGGCCTTGCGGCAAAAGTCAAGCTCCTTGCGCACGTCCAACAATGCCACTTCCTGCGGCGTGGTGACCACGACCGCGCCGTCTACGCCGCTGCCCTTGAGGTACTGGTTAATGCTCAAGTGCTCATCACTCGTCCCGGGCGGAGTGTCGACAAGCATGTAGTCCAAATTGCCCCAGTCCACGTCCTTCAAAAACTGCTTGATGAGCCCGTTCTTCTTGGCACCACGCCAGATAATCGCGTCGTCCTGGTGCGGAAGCATAAATGCAATCGACATCATGCCGAGGTTGTCCGCCACATAGACAGGAGACCACCCGGACGCAGAGGAGTGGATCTGCTCCCCTTGTGCGCCCATCATGCGCGGCATGGAGGGCCCGCAAATGTCCAGGTCCATAATACCAATCTCTTCTTCTTCGTTGGCGGCCGAGAAGGCCCACCCCAGCATGGAGGTAAAGGTCGACTTGCCGACGCCACCCTTGCCGGAAAGCACGAGGATCTTGTGCTTTACACCGGCCATCTTGTCGTTGATCAGTGGAAGGTCCGGGTCAGGGCCCTTGGCGACCTGGGATGCGCATATCTTCTGGTTAGGGCACCCGGCGCAGGCGTCAGCCTTGCCAGCCTGTTCAGACTCGGTGCCGGGACAGTGCTCGGGCTCGGGAGCCTCGAGGCCCTTTGCTGTGTAAGTCTCTGTAGTCGTTGCCATTTGGTCGTAGAGGTAGATGGATGATCTGATGATTAGAAATCCAGGAGTCAAATGGGTGCGGCTGTTTCGGACCGGACAGGGTTAGGGCTCATTCTCGTTAAGCAGTACTAGTAGCTGTACTAGTACACTGTGAATGAACTACGGCTGCGAATGAACTAGTGCGAAATGGTGTATATGTTTAATTCAAAAGTTTAACATGACTTACGAGGAATTAGTTTAATAGTTGGAATGTTGTTACGCGATATTATCGATTAAAGTCAGTGATTGAGACTTTGACACAGTAAAGTATAGTACTAATTGCTCCGATCGTAAGGTACTAATTGGTAATGGAGAATAGTAGAAATATGGCAACTCTCAAAGATTTAAATCCACCAGTGAGATATCTTAATTCTTCACAAGTGAGATCAATATTGATACCTTTAATTCATAAGTGAGATCAATATTGGAGACAATGCATATTCGGTACCTATACAGTAGTGGCTCAGTCGTCAATATTTGTAGCAAAGCTCACCTTGAATGGACCAATTGAGCAAATTCCTTAACCCTAGTATCAACGCCAGATAATATCTGAATCGTATCCTGGACGGATTCTTGACTTCATTCCACCGTTGATTACATAAGCCGAGTATCGTGAAAACGCAAACGTTTAGACAGATATACCATAGATCTAAACGATAGGGAATGTGCAAGCATATTTTGAACGCTCAGGTCTCGGTGAGGACACAGGTATGTGATTTCTCGGGTGGTGACGATATTAACCGATTAGTGCTGCCGCAAGTGGTACGACTGTCCTTCCTGTAAGTACGAACCTACTACTTAACAGACTAACCAGAGTAGGCCATGAAGAAAACGAAGATCATCCGGTTAAGAAAACGGTAGAAATGACGTTTGTATGCAAAAAGTGCAAGAAGGCGTTCCGAAAGGTATCCCATTCCCCAGTGGTCGACCCATACTAACGGTACAGGATCTGTCCGACTTTGATGAGACGGATTCGTTCTGTCCACATTGCGATAATGAGTTTATGATCCCGGCCGAGACCCCTGAGACGAAGCAGGCAGAGGTCGCACCAGTGGACAGCGCCTTGTCCAAGCTCCAGCATTTGGATGCTCGGTAAGTCAACCCGGTAGCGGGGCCATTGCTAACCTATAGAATGATCCGAGATGGCGACGTTGACGACGAGGCCATGGGCTTCGGGGCCCGCCAGAGCGCCCGACTTGGTTGATCGAACTTCATGTATCCTCCGGCTAGTCATATACGAAATCAATTTTTATGAGACACTGAGCCGCACTAAAGCCGCACCATGCCGCACGAGCCTCACGAGCCGCACTGCGCCGCACCAAAGCCGCAAAGCTCAAAATTCTTTCCACCTCAACTCCCTTGTATCTCGTACATGTCTATTTACTCGCTCCATCAACTACAACTGCTCGTAACTATTGAACACGTTAATTAACAACGCGTCGGGACAATTTAACAAATTTCCATTGTGTTGTTCGCGCGTTTTGACACTTTTTCCTTCTCCCCTACACCAACCATGACGGAAGACAAGGTTAAGGAGGAGGATGGCTCGTCGCAGCTTCCCTCTGGCGTATCGACGCCACGGACGTCCAACATGAGCACGCCGGTGCCCATCGAGCTGACCAAGTCGGACATTGACCTGCAGCGTCGAAACTACCTGATCGACCAGCAGCCCAAGCTGGCCAAGCAGAAGCTCGAGGACTCGGCCAAGCGGTTCAAGTACCTCATTGGCCTTACCGATCTGTTCCGCCACTTTATTGACGCGCGCGCCAAGACGGACAATGCGTTCAAGCAGATGCTGGATGAGATTGAAGAGTCGCAGCCGAAACAGGCGGAAGCGTCTGGTACGGCGGATCACCGCCACCGTAAGACGGAGAAGGAGGAGGACGCCGAGTTGCTTCGCGACGAGGTGGACGAGGAGCAGACGACGGTGTTCACCGAGTCTCCGGGGTACATTCACGGCACGATGCGGGATTACCAGGTCCAGGGCCTCAACTGGATGATCTCGCTGTACGAGAACAACATCTCGGGTATTCTAGCTGATGAGATGGGTCTGGGCAAGACGCTTCAAACCGTGTCGTTTTTGGGGTACTTGCGGTACATTCGGGGCATTTCCGGGCCGCACATTGTCATTGTGCCCAAGTCGACCCTGGACAATTGGGACCGAGAGTTCAAAAAGTGGACCCCCGAGGTACACACGCTGGTGCTCCAGGGGGACAAGGAGAGCCGGGGCAAGCTGATTCAGGAGCGGCTGTTGGCGTGTGACTTTGATGTATGTATCACGTCGTATGAGATGGTGTTGCGGGAGAAGGGGTACCTCAAGCGGTTCGCGTGGCAGTACATCATCATTGATGAGGCGCACCGAATCAAGAACGAGGAGTCCATGCTGTCGCAGATCATTCGAATGTTCTGGTCGCGGAACCGGCTCTTGGTGACGGGTACTCCGCTGCAGAACAACTTGCACGAGCTGTGGGCGCTGCTCAATTTCATTCTCCCCGACGTGTTCTCGGACTCGCAGGTGTTTGATGAGTGGTTTGCCAACCAGGACCAGGACCAGGACGCGGTGGTCAAGCAGCTGCACAAGGTTTTGCGGCCGTTTTTGCTGCGGCGAGTAAAGTCCGAGGTGGAAACCTCTCTGTTGCCCAAGATTGAGACGAGCGTGTTTTTGGGCATGTCCGACATGCAGGTTAAGTGGTACCAAAAGATTCTCGAGAAGGACATTGACGCGGTCAATGGCGCCGTCGGTAAGCGGGAGAAGACGCGGTTGCTCAACATTGTCATGCAGCTGCGAAAGTGCTGCAACCACCCGTACTTGTTTGAAGGCGCCGAGCCGGGGCCTCCATACACCACGGACGAGCACCTCATTTATAACTGTGGCAAAATGATCGTTCTCGACAAGCTGTTGGCGCGTCTGCGCAAGAATGGGTCGCGGGTGCTCATCTTCTCCCAGATGAGCCGAATGCTCGATATTCTCGAGGACTATTGCATCTTCCGGGGGTACAAGCACTGTCGAATCGATGGCCAGACCGCTCACGAGGACCGTATCTCCGCGATTGACGAGTACAACAAGCCCGGGTCTGAAAAGTTTGTCTTCTTGCTCACGACGCGAGCGGGCGGTCTCGGTATCAACCTAACCACCGCCGACACGGTGGTGCTCTACGACTCTGACTGGAACCCCCAGGCGGATCTGCAGGCGATGGACCGAGCGCACCGAATCGGCCAGACCAAGCAGGTGCGAGTATACCGGTTGGTGACTGAAAACGCCATTGAGGAGAAGGTGCTGGATCGAGCCAACCAAAAGCTGCGGCTGGACCAGCTCGTCATCCAGCAGGGACGGGCCCAGACGCAGCAACAGCAGACGGGCACCTCCCAGAACGATCTTATTGGCATGATCCAGCATGGCGCTGAAAACGTGTTCAGTTCCAAGACCGGCACGCTCAACAACTTGTCGGACGAGGACATTGAGAACCTGCTCTCCAAGAGTGAGGAGAAGACGCGGGAGATTAGCCAAAAGTATGACAAGCTTGGTCTGGACGAGCTGCAAAAGTTCTCGGCGGACTCTGCGTACGAGTGGAACGGCAAGGACTTTAGCAAGAAGAAGGGAGGCCCGCAGGTGGCTGGCAAGTTCTGGATCAACCCTGGTAAGCGAGAGCGCAAGGAGAACTACTCGATCGACTCGTACTACAAGGGTGTACTCAACACGGGTGGCCCCAAGTCTGGCAGCACTGCCAAGACGGTTAAGATGCCCAAGCAGATCAACATTCAGGACCACCAGTTCTTCCCAGCCCGGCTAGGGGAGCTCCAGCGCAAGGAGGCCAACTACTACAAGAAGATTGCCGATTTCAAGGTGGAGGCGCGGGACGGCAAGACGGAGGAGCAGGCCAAGGCAGAGCAGCACGAGATTGATACTGCCGAGCCGTTGACGGAGGAAGAGGAGTCCGAGAAGCAGCAGCTGGCCCACGAAGGGTTTGGCAACTGGATCCGACGAGACTTTTACCACTTTATCCAGATGAGCGCCAAGCACGGGCGCAAGAACTACAAGGCCATGGCTGAGGAATTTGACGAGAAGACGGAGGCGGACATTAAAAAGTACGCCACGGTCTTTTGGAAGCGCTACGAGGAGATTGACGGCTGGGAGCGATACACGGGCCAGATTGAGGCCGGCGAGGAGCGGGCCCGCAAGGTCAAGAAGCAAAAGGAGCTCATCAAGAAGAAGGTTGAGTCGTACAATGCCCCGCTGCAGCAACTACAGCTGACCTACTCGGTGGGCAACACCAAGAAGCAGTACTCGGAGGAGGAGGACCGGTTCCTCATTGTCCAGATGCATCGACTTGGGCTTGACGCGGAGAACCTGTATGAGCTGGTCCGGGACGCGATCCGCGAGTCGCCATTGTTCCGGTTCGACTGGTTCTTCTTGTCGCGGACTCCAAACGAGCTTGCGCGACGGGCCGCGACGCTCATTGCCAACATTGTCAAGGAGTTTGAGGGCACCAAGTCGTCCTCAAAGTCCAAGGCCTCGTCCAAGCGCAAGGCCAAGGTCGAGTCGGAGGAGGACGAGGAGGAGGATGACGGCAATGCCAGCTACGAGGAGGAGCAGGAGGTGGAGCCCGTGTCCAAGAAGCGACGGCAGTCGGGGCGATTGCGCTAGTTATGTATTAATATTTATTCATGGATTCGTTCATTTCACGTTGCCCGGCACATGGTGATCAGTATTAAATTCACCAGTACCCGGTGATTACAGTATTAAATTCGCCGGTACCCGGTGATTACAGTATTAAATTCAATAAGATTATACATTAGTGGGATTACTTGAGATGCTTCTCGACAACAGTGCCAATGGCCTCTGGGGACTTGGTGGAGGCCCATCGCTCAACCACGTTGCCCTCCTTGTCAATGAGGAACTTTTCAAAGTTCCACTTGATACCCTTGAAGCCCAGAAGACCAGCCTTCTTCTCCTTGAGGTACTTGTACACCTCGTCCGCATTGTCCCCGTTAACGTCAACCTTCTTGAGCACCGGGAAGGTCACGCCGTAGTTCTTTTGGCAGAACGTGGCAATCTCCTCCTGGGAACCGGGCTCCTGGTGGCCAAACTGGTTGCACGGGAACCCTAGAATCTCCAGGCCCTCTGGGTGGTACTTTTGGTAGAGCTCCTCCAGGCCCTTGTACTGCGGCGTAAAGCCGCACTTGGAAGCGACATTGACGATGAGCACCGTCTTGCCCTTCAATTGGGCAAAGTCGAACGCGTTGCCCTCCGCATCGAGGGGCTTGAGGTCGTAGAAAGAAGAGGCGGACATTATCGGTTGCTGGTCGCTAGACGGGAATGGTCCCAATATTTATAGCCGTCCGGCCCCGTCGTATTTTACGACAATTGCCAACCTGTCTAGAACCCATTCCCAGGAACGGCCGGTAGCGTGCGGTGAAGGCGCAGGGCTCGTGTCGCACATTTGTCATCTGATGCAGGGCAGGCTAGATGGCTGCTCAGCCGTTTTAACGGCTGAGATGTATTAAGATGCGATCTAACCGTGTGGTCGGTAGTTTTATTTGTAGCGTTTATTCGTCGTCTATATGTAAATGCAATTTTATTAGTCGTAACTGGTCGGAAGAGTTAAATAGTAGCGCACCGGGGACGAGTGGGTGGGGGGGTGTCGTCAGGATGGCCTCGGCTTCGGGACTTCAACTTGTTCCGGATGAACCTCGGGTTATGGGTAGATCTGACGGATTTAACGGTGCGCTTGCTGCGAGGAATGTTGGCAAGGATGGCGTAATCTGCACCTTTATTCTCGGCGGGTCTAGGCTCTGTAATATTAATACGTAGCTCGCCGATGCAATGCAATGTAGGGATATTGTAAAGTACCAATGATGGTAAAGTGCCACTGGTTACTTACTGCGCTCCGCAATGTGAGGAGATCCCAGGTTGAGTGTGCTCATACAGCCTCTAGCGAAAAAACTGCGGTGGTTGTGTTCCTCTTCAATGGGTTCTAGTGTCACCGGCTTTTGTACATATGGCTTGCAACCATGCACCCGAGGAAGCGGATACTGCTGTACAGGCGACGCCGGCCGTGATTTGGGACTGCCGTTAAGTGACGAGACTGGGGACACTGTCTTATGGATGCGTTGATGGGCGCTCAATGCAGTGAACAAGTCGTAAATGCGATTCGCGTCCTCCTCGCTAAGCCCCCCAGGACTGTCTTTCGGGCTCGGAAGCGGAGAATTGCCGCCGCTTTCAATGTCGCTCGTGTCATCCACTCGAGCGCGTCTCTTCTCTTCAAACGCCGGTTGGAGGTCCCGCGGTGTATTCTTTGCAGGAGCTTGGATATGCTGCTGGTATTCCGGAGGCGTGATAAACTCAATGTACCACCCATATGCGCCTTTGACAAGCGCTGCTATGGGCTCCTGCATGGTGGCAGTTAGAACGCTTTGAACGCTCGGTGCTGACGGGGTACTGAGATTAGCTACAGTGTATACTGAGTTACTGACCGAGAATACTAGATTGAGCCAATGGTTTAACGACTCGAGGATGCATGCAAGAACCAACGCACCAAGCTGTCGTTGAGGGCTCGATGCACGATTATAAAGATCCAGCCAGAGATATAGCCTAGCAACTTCTATAATCTCTCTAGCAATTGCTGAACGTGCCATGCTGATTAGTTAATGTCCGTGGTAAATGCAAACAATTACAACCTTCAACGTCTATATATATAACCCCAAAGGTAGAATTATAACCTTGTCCAGGAGTCTATCGCTATTCTTTATATGCAAGGAGAATTCATGCCTTTCCCCGATCCCTCGACGACTCCTAGCCACACGTTTTTTAGGTGGAGACACGAGGTGAGACGTAGTAAGACAGTACAGTGGCTGGTTCTCTCGAACCGGTATCATATACCCCCAGTCCACTGGACCAAAAGACAGAATTAATGCCTTCAAACCCCACGCTAACAGGAAGCTGTCTTTTATTAAATGGTTTTGTACATTGACAGCTGCTGTCCACTTTGTGTGCTGCGTTGATCAGGGGTACATTTGGAACGTACATCTCTGTGTCTCACCTAAATATAACGGCGAACTTTTACCTCGTTGCTATCTGTAGCATAAGATATTTGTTCTATCCGGTGCAATTACTGGATATGAGATGCGTATCTTGATTAATAAGACTCGTTCAATCGAATGAGCAGCCATATTCGGTATACCTGCCAAGCGAGAACACTATAAGTTAGGGAGCTCTTCTTATCACCAAGTTCATTCCGATCCATATGATATCAGGTGGCTTAGCGCATAGGAGGCCAGGGCACTTTACTTTACAGCGCAAAAGACGGATGGAATGAGATGATCGATCGATCGAGTTTAAATGTCCCTGCATATCATTCCCCGCCTAGCGGTAGCACAAATTGAGTTAAAGATGCTGTATATAACGGCTGATTTCGTCATATATCGGTCTCAATAATTATCATTCATGGCAGTTGCACCGAGGACCTATATGGAAAACGCCATTTATTATACCAACCACTGGTGTATAAATTATATAAAAGATCGATTTCGAAGATCTGCGCCCAAAACCTGAATATTGTATGAATTGGAGTTAATTCATCCACCTTTATAAAAATTAATTTATAAATTAATTATATAATTAATATATTAATTAAGTTAACGCTGTTAAATTTCAAAAAGTAAAGTTAAGCTCGGCAACGGGGAATTGAACCCCGGTCCCCCGCGCGCTGCAATTAATTGCTGACAGGCGGAAATTCTAGCCACTAAACTATTGCCGATCGATACTTTTTTCGGAAATCTTATCCTATCGTATCTGAGACAAGATCAAAATATTCTGCGCCGCACTATGTGCGGCGCTGTATTAAAAAATTTGCCCCCTAGCCTATATTTGTAATTCAAAAGGGTGGTCAAGGAACCAAATACTTAACGCTGCAAGACCATTTCTTGAGAGATCCAATATTCAATTCATTAAGGCCAATTGAAAAATATTGGACCTTTTTGTTATTTGATTCAACCCCAGCTCACCTTGGTACCCTTCAGTAGGTGTTTACTCCACGAGAGTAAAAGGTATAGTGGTTTTCTCCCCTTATCGTCAGTTTAACTGAGGGAATCTGCATTGTCTACAGTGGACTGGTAGCCGAGGTGCCAGTCGACTTCAGTTCGCACATGATGTCTATTAGAATGTTTTTGATCTGGCTGGTGAAGCTCAATGTCTAGATATAGTCTTCCTTTAGCAGTATGCAGAGACTCCAATCAAGAATTATTATTATTTGATTCAACAATTATAAGTACCCTGTTCCATCCGCCATCCATGCCCTTTAGGATCTCCCGGATATATGATATTATAATAAGCCTTTATCAGGGACTTCAACTTGTTCCCCTGCCAATTTTACTTTGTGGTGCAAACTGGATTTATTTCATGTTACATGTACCCCACCAAATGTTGGTACTTGAAGATACCGCTCCAAAATATTTCCCATTTGCATTCAACTACACATGCTGAGTTTCTCAGAGTATCTGATGTTGCCAGCTGTTGTGTGCATCTAATTGCTAAGTGTTCACATGAATTTGTTAGGTTATTTGCTACACTCAGTGTTTCTTCAGGTACTTTGTGATACACAGTACCTTACCTAAAATGTAATCCAAAAACATCAAATATCATTCGGTAAATAAACTGAAAAAGGGAAATAAATAGTCAAAAATATGCAACTAGAGCATCCATCGGAAGGATGGGTGCTTTGGACCCTCGCCCATAATCTCGGTCGAAATGTCCTTGTATGTCCACTTGACACCCTGGGTACTGTTTCGACGTCGGTTGTCCACATACATGTAGAATCCCACAATGGCGGTGAGGAGGATACCCAATCCAGCGAAACCAGCAGTAATACCAAGAGCAGGAACATACTTGGGAGCGTCCTTAGCGAGGAAAATATTGGAAGAGATGAGGCCGGCAGAGTTGGCTAATGGAACAGCAACTGCAGACAGGACAGCTCGTCTAGTCTCACCTGGGGTGTTATTGTTGAACCAAGTCACAAGGATAACCGATGATGCAGATGGACCAGAACACATGAGGAAGGTTGCAAAGTAGGCAACTGCATAGTTCTTCTTCACGTCGACAACTCCATAGATGAGGAAGCCAATACATTCAATCGCAAAGGCAGCAATGACGTACGGGAATCGAATTGTGGTCAAGTCAGAAGCAAATGCCAGGACGAGAAGAACGATCGCACCGCAAACGTTTGGAGCCACGGTGAGGAGGTTGGTCTTAACGGTGCCTTGTCCAAGTGCGGCAATCACCTGAGGCAGCCAATTGTTGACCGAGTTTAGTGGAACACCAACACAGATAGAAATGAGAAGCCATCCAATTGTGACTGGGTGGGCGAATACCTTGACTGCATGCTTAAACGAGACGTTCTCGCCTACCACTGCAGTGGAATCGGTCTGGATTCGATGGAAAGCCAAATCTTTCTCCTCTTGGTTGAAAAACTTTGCCGTTTCTGGAGTTCGAGGCAGGTAGATAAAGCCGATGATGGCAAAGAGGATAGTGAGGGCTCCCTCAGTGAGGAATAGGTACTGCCATCCATGAAGGCTACCTTCCACTTGGAATAGACCAAATGCAAGGAGACCAGAGAATGCATTGGCAATGTTGGCGGCGGCATAGAAAATGGCCAACCGTCGTGCCAACTCTGCTCGTCGATAGAAAGTCGAAAGATAGTAAATGATACCCGGGAAAAAGGCTGATTCAAACACGCCGAGCAGGAATCTTACGGTCATGAGGCCACCAAAATTGATCACAGCCGCAGCTGACATAGAAACAGCGCCGAACCCAACCATGAGGACGGGGACGACTCTAGCGGCGGTGAACTTTTTAATGACGAAGGTGATTGGGAAAGCACAGAGCACGAATGGGATGTAGAAGATGGAGACAAGAATGTTCCAATCCCCGGGCTTCATATTCAGGTTCGCCTCAATACCGTCAGTTTTGGCATTGGAAATGTTACTCTTATCGAGAGCGTTGAAAAGATACATGAGTGCAATAAAGGGAAGAATTCGAAAATCCAACTTGAGACTGAGTTTCTTCTCCGCCTTAGGGTCATGAACTCGAGCGTCGGAGACCTTGAGGGGTTCTTCGACTTCACCGCGTTCTTCATCGACCATTGCGTTAGCAACAATCTTTTCTTGATTGTATTCGTTTTCAGTCATTGTGATGGAATGCTTGGGGGATGACTTCACTCGAGATAGAGAAACTCCCCGGGGTTTTATACCGCTGATGAAGCCACGCACTTTGGAAATGTGGCTACCCTAATTTTCATATCAAATAGTCACTACATCATAGTTTTTTTACTTATGTGTTCAAAGTAGATAAGACTGCCCCTCAACCCCACCAAGCCTGCCTGGAACCTTTTCCTAATCGTGATGGCCACCTATACTGCATGCGACATCGATGATCCTTTTATATGTTCTGCGATCATCCCCACATCTAAATTCCGGTATCTCACGACATCTCCTCTTTTTTGTACACCTATATTGCCTATGGGTTATCTCTTTATTTTATTGGACGGGATGGAGCCCGGGTGGACGATCTTTCTCAACTATCTGTGGGGGTAGTTGGACACTGTTCTCGAGGGGATTAATGGAACAATTGGTATTTGGTTGATTCGGTGTAAAGTATTGGCGAGGCGTGATTCGATTACGGCTGCCGAGGTTTGTAGATAAGCTATTGTAGCCTACCTACGTTACAATGTGCCAGCGGTATATCTGCAGGGACCGCCTGGTCGTTATTCTGCTTCTTTCTCAAGGGCTGTAGTTTCTGGCCAAGTGTCAGTATCTCACCAATCCCACGCATTCTGTTCCACAATTCCAGTCCACGATGCCGTCTATGAAGGGTTTACAGCGGGCGCGCCGTTTGAACCGGGGAACGGATCCCCCGATGCACTCAGTGGATCCTTGTAGTACCACAACTGCAGAAGCGGATTATGGTCGTACGAACTGCTTGAATGCTTCTGATATCATACCAAGTGGGATCGGGAACCGCATCGGGAATTGTACCGACGACGGGTATGGCGAGCCGAGTATGAGACTGCAGGGACCGACAATCTGTGGTCACCATACTACCCCAGTTTTCGAGGTGGAGAGTAGGCGGTCCCCTGTACGCTACCCGAGGAGCTGATCCTTTTCCCGTTTTTTGTCTACAGGGAGATTTGGTGATTTTCATGGTGATTTTCCAGTCCCCGGGTCAGCCTCACTATTAACGATCAGGGCGTACGCACCCTGTATCACTTCGGGTCCGACTGAAGCGGCTTCTCTGCAGTGGGGTGCATTAGCTGCGGGATTTTCCCTCCAAAGATATCATCATTGATAGGAGTAGGATAGTTTGTATAACCGTGGACCGGCTTGAGGGCGGACCGAGAGGCCCTTGGTGGTGCTTTTGCTACAAAAAGTATTCAGCGTAGTTATACAGGGGGTCTACGGAACAACTATGCTGCAGGCGACGTACGGCTTAGTGAATCAAGGCAGGACTCTGCGGCGCCGATGAAGCACCGACTCGACTACCGCGGTTACACGAAGTAATGGAATACGCAACAACGCATGGACAGCGAGACACCAAGGGAGGACTACCGATAACGGGCGGGGGTTCGCTCTCCGAGGATTCTAGCCAAGGATTATGAGAGTAGCCGTATTGAGAATACCGCAACAGATATGGCAGAGGTTTAGTGAGCATTACTGAAAAGTTTGAGTGTTGAGAGATCATAAAGGTTAGTGAGCATTACTAGATGAAAAGGTATGAGCGTTGAGATATGATGAGACAAGTTTGCGAGCATTACTAGATCAATGAAAAGATTTGGGCGTTGAGAGATGATTGTAAAGGTTTGTGAACATTAATAGATCAATTATAAAGGACAGTGAGCGTTGAGGTCAATCGATAAAGGTTTTTGAGCATCAAAAGATTCTTAAAGGTTGGTGCATTAATCAACGACAGGTCAGTGAGCTCAATAGTGAGCAATCATAGTGAGCAAATCGTAGTGAGCAAATCGTAGTGAGCAAATCGTAGTGAGCAAATCGTAGTTAGCAAATCATAGTGAGCAATAGTGGGCATAGATGATAAATTAAGGATTAAAATAGCCAGCAGGGTCCTCTTCGACCACACCGGTAGAGTCCTGGGCCAGATGGAGCCACTTGACCGACCGCAGCACTGGCGACGCAGATGATTCCGTAGACTGCTTGACCTCTGCGACCTTGTTCGCGTCTACCAATACACAAATGGCATCGTAGCCTCCCGCACCCGGGACCACCCCCCCAATCACCCCACTGACCTCCGAAGTCAGCGAGTCAAGCAAAATAGTCTGGGCCGGAGGCTCAATGGGCACATCGGCCTCCTCGGTCATGGTACGCATGTCCACTCGAATATCCTGGATCCGCTGGGACACCTCAGCATGGTCGAGGGGCTCCTTAGAAAGCGCTTCAATGAGCGCCATATTACTGGCATTGAGATGGTCCCACAACTCATCTACATGCTGTCCATAAGCCTTACGCCACGCGAGTACCTGGGAGACCATCTTTGGGGTCTCCGATCCGCCGCAAATGTCACCCATGAGAAGGCTCACCGCCGGGTTAAGCGTGGTCGGCTCCAGCAACAACGACTCCCACTGCGAATCGACCGTGCGCCTCAGCTCCCTCTGGTACTCTGTCCACTCAGTAGTGACCTCTCCCGTCACGTTCTTGATCAATTCGGCTGGGAACCGGCGGTATATAAGCGATCCAAACACCGCGGAAGCCACGTCGAACCCGGACCCAATCTTATTCTGCGCCGAACAATGCGCGATCTGGGCCAAGTTGTGGATCCGCATCCGATGCTCTCGCTGCTCTACCTTGATCTCCGGGCAGTAATGGGCCAGCAATGCCGTGGTCAGCACCGTCGTCAGCGCCGCCGAGGACCCCAGCCCCGTCTTGGGCACATCCCCGATCGGCTTCGTATGGTAACTGAACTTGCCCCGCCGCTCCACCGAGTAGTCCTGCGAATGGTACCCATCATCCGAGAAAATGGTGATAATGATCCGCTCAGGGGGTGTATCAACCACGTAGTTAACCACCGTCCGCAGCGTCGCCTCAATGAACGGGTTCCGCGCCCCAGCACGCCCCGACACCTTGCCCGTGCCGTCAATATCATAGGCCCACTCGCCCTCTTTGAATTGAGGCGACTTGACCACCACCGTCGTCTCCTCCGCCGGCTCGGCTGATATCACCGCATGCATCCGGGCCGAAAGGCCAATGACAAAAGACTTGTACTTGGGGTCCAGCACTAGATACCCCCCGGCAATCAACGCCTTTCCTGGAGCCGAAAACGCCCTCATCTCGCTCTGTCGCGTCGCTGCCGTCATGCGTGGATCGAGTGGTGCGCGGAGCGGCGGACGGAATTTTCATCCAATGAGCCCCCGTCCGACCCCCCAGTAAGCGACAACCATGGCTGAAGAGGACAAGTGCCCCGTCGACCACAAGGCGCGGGAGGCGTGGATGATCCAGAAAGAGCAGGAGGAGCTCGCGGGCCGTAACGGCGGCGAGTGTCCGGTCGACCACCAGGCGCGCGAGGCGTGGATCAAGCCCCAGCAGGACGCCTGTTCCTCGGAGCGGATGGACTCGCGGCCAGCGGTGGGCCAGGGCCCCGTGGACCCCACCACGGGCCTGTCGACGGAGCGCGAGGTCTCGTCCATCCCGCGAGCCGGGTCCGGCCAGAACTGGGTCTACCCGTCGCAGAAGCAGTTCTACGACGCCATGAAGCGCAAGCAGTTCGACCCGGACGCCCGCGACATGAAGACAATCATCCCGATCCACAACGCGGTCAACGAGCGCGCGTGGATGGAGATCCTCAAGTGGGAGGAGGGCCAGGGCGCCACCAAGTGCGGCGGACCCAAGCTCGTCAAGTTCCAGGGAGACTCGTCCAAACTCACCCCGACGGCTCGCTGGAACGTCATGTGGGGGCTCCAGAAGCCCTTTGACCGCCACGACTGGACCATCGACCGGTGCGGCAAGCAGGTCGACTATGTCATTGACTTTTACTCCGGAAAGCCAAACCCCCTCATGCCCGACATGCCCAGCTTCTACCTCGACGCGAGACCAAAGCTCAACTCGGTCGAAGGATTCCGCCTCCGCATCGCAAAGTTCCTCGGCTTTTAACTAACCTTTCTTGTACATATCGAACTCCGTCTGCCTTTACGCCCCAAAACCCCGTAGCCCTGCTAGTATCCTCCGCGGAGTGCCCGGCTAGCAAGAGTGCCGTACTCTCACCCTGGGGGCCAGCCCCCAGACCCCCGTGGCTCCGCTTCGCGGAGAACTTGCAAATAACTTACAACTAAAGTACAATTGGTAGGATCCTATTGTCATCCTGGGGGCCAGCCCCCAGACCCCCGTAGCTCCGCTTCGCGGAGAGCCTGTTCGTTTCAATTAACTAACGCACAATAAGTATCTAATTGTAATCCTGGGGGCCAGCCCCCAGACCCCCGTAGCTCCGCTTCGCGGAGAACTTGCAAGTAACTTGCAACTAAAATACAATTGGTAGGATCCTATTGTCATCCTGGGGGCCAGCCCCAGACCCCGTGATTCCGCTTCGCGGAGAGCACTGATAGCAAGAGTGATCTTACTTTCACCTTGGGGGCTAGCCTCCAAACCCCTCTAGCTCCGCTTCGCGGAGAACTCGTTCGTTTCAATATAATTACTAGTACTTTACGTTCGAGGCCGTTATAAACGGTATCCAAGGACAACGTTATTCTACGATTACCCAACGTTCTACTCGGTTGATGAATAATATCATGTACAATGTATTTACAGCGCCATTCCACAATATGTAATTACAGCGAATCATTATCTATCGTCCCATGAACGACTGTTGGCCATTCTGGCCCAGCTTTTGCATATGCTACACCAGTTAGTACACCCTTTTAGAATAATTGACTTACCTCGCCAACCTTGCCGTTGACCTCAAAGTACTTGGCGACACATCGGTCGAGGCACAGGCTCTCCGACTTGTTGAGATCGCCCTCGCCATACTGGGCAGCGATGCACTTCTGGTGGCAAGAGTCGACCAGTCGGTTGAACATGTCCGAAACCATGTCGAGCTCGGCCTCGGCGGCCTGGATCTTCAACTGGTTAACGCCGCCCGCAGCAGCTGGGTTACCTCCTAGTCCGAGAAAAGACATTGTCGTTTGCTTATGTGTGTCGGTGGTGATGGTCGCCTGGCTTTTGCCCAAAATTTTCGCAAGGCCCAATTACGTCATAGCCCCCCGGGGAGTTATGTAATCACGCCGCTCCGAGCCGCACAACAATCGACCCTCCAGACCCAGGACGACAATTAGATACTAGTTGTACGAGCTCTCCACGAAGCGTAGCTACGGGGGTCTGGGGCTGGCCCCCAGGATGACAGTTAGATACACTCTTGCTAGCAGGCTCTCCGCGAAGCGGAGCTATGGGGGTCTGCGGGCCAGTACTCTAAGTTAACTGAAACGAACAAGTTCTCCGCGGAGCGGAGCCACGGGGGTCTGGGGGCTGGCCCCCAGGACGACAATTAGATACTGTACTAATTGTACTTTAGTTGCAAGTTAATTGAAACGAACAAGCTCTCCGCGAAGCGGAGCTACGGGGGTCTGGGGGCTGGCCCCCAGGATGACAATAAGAGACACCTGCAGGGTTCCATGGACCAGTCCCCCAAGTGCGACCAGAGGGTATATTCAATCAAGAGTCTGAGTTCCGTCTCTCAAACGGCTGGTGCTGTAGTGTTAATGTGGTCGAAGATGGGGTCTGTGAGATCGCTCCCAGATCTACCCTAACCTTAAATATGGAAAACCACCGTGTTCAATAGTACCCTGTCGATTCCAGCAACGCACCGAGATGAAAGCGTGGACGTATTTATTTGCTGGCGGGTCAATGCTGGCCCGTCTTGCCAGTGCGAGCGTGGACACACAGCTGTCGCTTCCGGACAATTTTGGCAGCGCGCTGCCGGCTGGTGAGTAGTGTGGGGACACGGAATCAGGGCTAACCGTGGTAGACTGGGAGTACCAAGGGTACACCAAGTTTGATAACAGTCGGGCGGTGCTAACACCGCTGGACGAGGGGCTCAAGTACGGTTCCCTGTGGACCAAGTCGCGCAACCCGCACCAAGAGTGGACGCTGGACGTGCAAATGACCGTGTCCGGCCCCGTGTCCCCGGGAGGCTCCTTCGCGCTGTGGTACTCGGCCAACCCCAATGAGGTGGGCCCGATCCACGGTTCGCGAGACCAGTGGGACGGTCTGGCGGTCATGCTCGACTCGAATTCGGAGGATGAGCAGGGCACTCTACGGGGCCATCTCAATGACGGGTCCCAGTCGTACCAGTCCATTGCCAACCCAATTGACAAGGCGTTTTCGCTGTGTAAGATCAACTATCGAAACACGGGTGCTCAGTTCTCGATCCGGGTCGGGTACGGCAAGGGCTCGCTGGTGGTGGATGTGAATGGCCAAAAGTGCTTTGAGACGGACCAGGTGGTGCTGCCCAACAACCTGTACTTTGGTGCTTCGGCCATGAGCACCGACAAGCCGGACAGTTTTATTGTGCACAAGCTCAAGGTGCACGATGTGCTGCTGCCGGAGATGGAGCGACATGTGCCACGGCTGCAAAAGGCGGCGGAACAGCAGCAGCAGCAGCAGAGCCAGCAGCAGCAGAAGGAGCAGCAGCGACAGCAGGTGATGCAGAACCAGCCGCGACAGGAGGGGGGATCTTACCACCAGGAGATTCTCGACAAGCTCGACAAGACGCATGATAAGATTGTTGGGTTTGACCAGGAGCACAAGGACCGGTACTCGAACCTGGACTCGCAGATCCGGGGCCAGCTTCAAGCGATGGAGACCAAGATGGCGCGGCTCGAGTCGCTCATGCAGTCGTTTATGGAGTCGCAGTCGACCCAGCAAAAGCATCACATTAGCAGCGAGATGAGCCAGCTCAAGACGCAGCTGGACGACATCTCCAAGACGGTGAGCGAGCACACTACTAACATTATTGGCAGCCTGCCGGAAACGGTCAACCGTGCCATCCAGAACGGCGGGCCATCGATCTGGATCTTGTTTGTTTTGGTTATTGTTATCCAGGGCGTGCTCATTGTGGGCTACAACGTGTACAAGACGCGACGCTCCTACCATGCTAAGATTTTGTAAATTCAATAACATGTTGACCATGCCTTGCACCAATTGTCACCCCCAAGGGTCATATTGTCAATGGGACTGGTCCCCTAACCAAAATTAGGTCGTAGATTAGAATAAATAAGTTCATGCGTTGTAGTACTGGCCTTGGAACTGCGGGTTCCTCCAATTTTGCTGCATCCACTGCTGCTGTGGCTGTTGTTGCGCCTGCTGTTGCTGCGGCTGCTGATGTGGCATGTACATTTGCTGCGGCTGTTGCTGCTGCTGGATATTCTTCTGCAGCGGCGGACGCCCTCGTGGCGCCGGCTGGGGCGCCATTCGCTGCTGTGGCATCATCTGATGCTGTGGCTGTTGTTGGAGGTGCTGTGGCTGTTGAACCATGGGCATCCCCCCGTGGGCCAGCCCCGGCTGTTGCTGCTGCTGTTGCGGCTGCTGCTGAGCCATCACCACTGGCGGCTTGGGCTCCTCCTGGGGCGGCTGAGGCTGGTGCTTGGCTGCCACCGACGGGGGATCAGGCATGAGTGCCTGCTGCTGTGGCGGCAGGTCAAACGCCCCCTGGGGCGGAATCCGCACCAGCTGCATCATCTGACCAACCAACCCGTCTTCCTCTGCGTCCATCAAGTCAATCTTGTTCTCATAGTACCCGCGAATGAGCTCACGGATCCCGTCCGGAGTAATGTGCTTCTTGTACTGCTCCTGACGGAGCCCCCAGAACCGCCCCCACGTCTTGGCCCGCTCCTTGCGCTGCTTGCCCAAATACGTGTTGAACTTGGTCACTGCGTGCTGGGAATCAAGCACCTGGTGGGCCAGTTCAACCCCGAGCCGGTGCTTGGTGAGCCGCGCATGAGCCCGCATCGACTGGTACGCCGGGTCCGGGTAGTCAATTGACCCAGTAATACTCGCGCCAGGGATGAAAATGCTCGACAGAGACCCGGTCACCCCGATCGAGGAGATCCCCGACCCCGACGCCGCACCAGATGCGGCGTCCGACGCCGCATGGTGCCGCGTGTGGTGGCTCGCCAGCGGCGCCGCGCCCGGAGTCGAATTGCGCGTCTTGTACGGAGACGCCTGGTGCACCGCTACCGGCTGGTGTCCCATGTTGGCCGCGCTAGGACCACCACCAATGGACGGATACCCACTCGCCCCTGCCGCAGAGTGCGCCGGATGGTGCTTCTTATCATTGGGCACCGGGTCATTCTCGGTCAGCCCTTGCTCAATAGCCCGCTCCTCCCAATAGTCGTCCCGGACCCGCTTCCCGCCACGAATTACCCGGGCCCCAAACTGCCTGAACATGGACCGTGCTGTCACCAACGCGATCTGCCGCGACCGGAACGAGTACGGCAGCAGGCCAGCGGCAATGAGCGTCTCCTTGTCCTTCTGGGACGCGATCATCTTATAGAGCGACTTGTTCTTGTTGAACAACAGGTACGAGTCACGGTAGTTGAGCTCCTTGGCGCACTCGGTCGCCATCATGTAGAGCCGGTTCCCTCGCCCGGGCAGGTTGAACGTGTGGATGCGGTACTCGCGTTCCCCGAGGAGATGGCCGTCCGGGGTCACCTTCTCCTCGCCTTTGGGCGACATTTTGGTCGACACGTATTCGTCGCCGTCCGCTGTCAGCTCATTGCTGGTGAATATCCCCACTTGCAGCATTTTCCTACCGGGCTGTAGATGGTCAACTTTTCATTAATTCGCGTTGGGACATCACCAACCCCGATTGCCAACGGGCACTATTAATTTAAGAGATTAGTTATTAGATTGGCCTTGTTGGGTTATTGAATATGTATAATTGGTTCCAGTTATTTGTTCTTGGTTGTATTGTGATATGTGATTTATTATGGCTATAGGGTAATGACATAAAGGAACTACCATCTTTACAATGTACGGCTTGTAGTAAAATATTAAAGCAGCTCTTGGCTTATCAATGGTCGAATGGCGTGGTAGTTGTTTGCTTTGGAGCAAAATCCGAGAATAAACATAACGTGGAGCTGGGCTTTCGAATGAATCCTTAGAAGCCGCGAACCTGCACGAGTAGGTTTGATAATGGAGTCACATTATAGGCTTTTATTATCGTTATGTATTCATCAAGTGTAGCCGTGGACAGTAGCTATTGTGGGAGATAGGAATCGAGTTTATCAATACTGTTATATCAAATGGTACAAATCATTTGCATCTTTCGTAAGTTGGGGCTGTTAACAACTTCAACCAGTGTAAAATACTGTGAATATTGCCAGCCTTGAACCCGATTGACATTTCCGTTAAACAAGCGATAAATACCTTTGTCAAAACTAAGGTTTGTCCATTTCGCCAATAGCTTTGGTAACCATTGGGCTGAATCTATGTCCGCTGCATAGTGTGCCATGTAATCTTATTGAACAGAGTTGGAAAGTTGGTGGAGATGTCAAGTTGAGATATTCACACAAGGTGCATAGACCGGTGATGCATTACGAGTTATGAGACTAAGTTGCCAAAGTAAATGAGTGCTGCTCACCAGGCATGGCCTTCTATCATTAGCAATAGAAAGTTTTCCATATTAGCAATTCATAGCATTTAAAGTGATGAATGAGTTTGGTGTATACGTCCGATACCGTATGCTCTATTAACGTTCAAGGTTGAAATGGAAAAGTGGATTAAAGATTCGCCATTAAATCAAAGAGATTCGAGTGTTAGAGGATAAAATTGAACCATAACGATTGCCGGATAGCTATCATATAGCATTACGATATCTGCTCAACCCGAGTGGCTGTCTGCCATGTCTTTAATAGTAAGACACTTAGTTTCATACCATTATATTTCATCTTGGATTCATCAGATATGGCCACTATTGGTGGTATATCAGTGCTCCCAAGTTCAAATCATACCCATATCGGTTAACATTATAGTATATCGTACATATACCCAAGGAGCGTTCGAAAGTCAAAAGACGTCCCTTATCGTTTATCATCTCGTCGTTAAAAGTCCACACAACCAATCCCATGGTCTCCCCCAAGTCGTACGTAGTCATTAAAAACACAAAAACACAAAACACATAAAAAAGACGCACGAAAGGCGTTTAGGTCTATCACGGCGTTAGGTGGGGCAATGGCTTCTTGGGCTCCACAGCAGCCGCCGAAGAAGAAGCAGAAGCCGCACTCGTGGGAGGCCCCAGGTAGCCCTGAGGGGGCGGCTGCGCCGTGTAGTGGCGTCGCGGAACAACGTCCAAGCTGGACCAACCATTGGGGCTCACCACGTAGCACAGCGAGGACCCCAGCACTGAAGAAGACTCGGCGACCCCAAACATGTCTTTAAACTTCTTTTGGCATGCAATCGAAGTAATGCGCTTGTTACGGTCTTTGGTAAGCTCTGCGGAGATGAACTTCCACTTTGCGCGCTCGCCAATCTCCAGCAGGTCGCGGAGGGTCTCCACGTCGTCCTTATCCCACAGCATATCTTCAAGTTCGCCGCCTGGGGTGGTACGCGGCTGATGCGGGTCGTTGTAAAAGGGCTGTGCCGAGATAAGCTGGGTGTACCGGGCGCGGGTCGAGTCGGCGTCCATCTTTACCGCCGCAGCGATTTCGGGCCACCCTTTGCCTTGTTTCTTCATGGCCAAAATGACGCTGTCCTGGTCTGCCGTGGTTGGGGGGTGGTGCAGGGTCGGTGACGGGCGGTAGAAGCGCCGTCGTGAGGAGGCCGTGGCGCTGTGCGATCGGTGCAGCAGCGTTGGGGACCGCACTGACGGCTGGTGGGGCATGTGCGGCGCCTGCGGCTCATCCAAAATGCTCGCCAGGGACGGGGTCGTCTGGGAGGACACGAGCCGCGGCGGCATTGCACCGCCACTCTGCACACCGCCACTATTACCCGAATATGGGTAGGAAAAGGTAAAAGAGGAGGCGGGCAGCGAGTGGCGGTGCTGGTGACTGGGCGCCCCGAGCCCCGGGGTCGACGCCGCAGAGAGCGGCATGGGCGCGCCCGCGGGCGTGGCGGTCGGGGTCGCCGGGGCCGTGGGCGGGTTACGGGCATAGAAGGCAGGCGGCGGTAGCGACGAGGACTCGACAGGCCGCCCGCTCGACACGGTCGAGGACCCGGCCGTGGACGGGGTCTCTACGGTGGTACCAGTCGACGCGACGGAGGAGGTTGACGGCTCCGACTGCGGCGCATTGCCATGTTCCGGCAGCAATTGCGACCCAGAGTGCTGGATGATCGACTCGAGCGACGACTTGGTCAGCGACGGGAACACGGACGGGGCCTGCGACCCAGAGGCATACGCCGTCGTCGTCTGCGTCGTCGGCTGGGCCGTCTGCGCTATCGACGTTGGGTAATAGTATGGAGGCGGCGTGTAATAGGACATTGCTCACCTCTCTTGAAATCTCAGTGCCCGGGTGGGGGACTCTACTAGTAGTACAGGGAAGGGAGAAAAAAAAATGTGTTGGGGAGGAAGGGAGGTGGTTGGTGATGGGGGGAAACGGGCTCGTTTTGTTTTTCTCGTCGTGCTCTCTCCAGTGCGTCCTGTCCGTATTATGGTGGTCTTGGGAGAGCCGTGGTCGTTCAATTGATGGGGCTCCCGGGATGGGGTGGTCTCTGGCGTACCCGACTCTAGGGTCCCTTTCGTGCAGTGCCAGTGAAACAGCTGTTTGAGAGCGGGTGGTAGGCTTTTGGGGGTTCGTGACGGCGCCCGGAGTCTGAAGGGCGATGATGAGAGCGGTGGTGGTGGGTTGGGCTCCCCAGTGGTGGTAGTGGAGAGGTTGGTGGTGGCAAGGAGGTATATTATATTATATTAGGCCGCGAGGTGGGAAATCGTATCCTTCGTAGAGGGTATTTTTTTCCAGGCTCAATTAGACCGATCCTAGGGCGCGAAAAGAAAAATTAATTGAATCTATTGGAATCCTCTCCATCGCGGCGTGCCCGTTACAGGAAACCGCCGGAATGGATCGAGCGCCCAGCAGGAATGGCCGCCCGTTTAAAGTTACTCGCAGTCTCGGGTCAAACCCTCCTGTCAAATAATCCCTGCGATCGGATCACCACCGCCAATGTTACAATGTCTACGATCACCAGGCATACCCCCGATCGGTTCATGCAAAAGGAAACACACAATTTTTTATTCTAGCTACTATAATGTTACAGCCCGTCAGTATCTCGGCGAGTTTGAAAGACATCGCCCAGACTATGAGGTGTGATGAAACTGACTTTTCTCTAGTCTTTTTTTCCCCTCCGTTCGACTACGAACTAAAGCCGGTAGAGTGAATAAAAGACGCAAATTCGTATCTGAAGAGAAAAAGAAGAAGAAGAGTTCGTTTCTCGCTACCCGCCCTTTTTATACGCATGCCCACATGTACCATGCCCCAATATACACCTCCCAACTCCTCGCAGACCCCGGTACAGCCGTAACAAACCTCCGCGTAGCGGAGCCCCAGGGGACTGGTCCCCAGGTAATTGGACTCCAATGTATTCGAGCTCCCGGAGCTGGGGAGAACCCCTAGACCCCCTTCCAGATATTGGGCGAAGATGTAATGTGTAGTGAAAATGGTCCCCTAGTGCAATTGGACTCCAATGTATTCGAGGGCCAGCCCTCGAGCTCCCGTAGCTGGGGGGAGACCCCCCAGACCCCCATTGATCTGGGGTTCTAGGGGCGGAGCCCCTGCTACAGGGGGTCTGGGGGACTGGTCCCCCAGTGTGATTGTAGCATTGAGTGTCTCGAGCTCCCCTTGGTGAACTACGCTGAATAGGGTAAAGCCAGAGGAAACTCTATGCCCTTGCAAGTGTTGAGTATCATCTATTACGCGTAAATCATTAGAACTTGCCCTTGAGCTCCGGCACAAGGTTGATAACCTTGCCGGTTTCGAGACCCGCTCGGAGGTTGTTGATAGTGGTGACCTCCATGAGCTTTCGGGTCTCAATGGTGTGAGTGCCCATGTGTGGCAACAGGATAACGTTCTGGTTCTTGAGCAGGCCCGGGTGGATCGTGGGCTCGTTCTCAAACACGTCGAGACCGACTCGCGCAACCTTGCCCGACTCGAGGGCCTCGACCAGGGCGGCCTCGTCAATGACGGCTCCTCGGGCCGTGTTCACCACCACGACGCCGTCCTTGCACTTGGCCAGGGCGTCCTTGTTGAGAATGTGTCGGGTGTGGGCATTGAGCGGCAGGTTGAGCGACAGAATGTCGGACTGAGCCAGCAGGTCGTCAAACGACACGTACTCGGCGTCCCCCTCGAGCTCCGGCGAGAGCCGAGTTCGGTTGTAGTAGACAATCTTCTTGAACCCAAACACCTTGGCCTTGTCACGCACGGAACGGCCAATGCCGCCCATACCAAGGATACCGAGCACTTTGTTCTGGGGGTCGTTGGCCTCCGCGGTCGTGTTGACCCAATTGCCCTTGTAGAGCTCCTGGATGCCCCGGCCAAAGTTTCGGATCGCGCCGAGGATGAGGAAGATGTTGGTGTCGGCGGTGGCCTCGTCCACGGCGCCCGGAGTGTGGGAGACCTGGATGCCTCGTTCCGCCATGGCGTGGACGTCAATCTTGTCGTAGCCAGCGCCGTTGTTGGCAATGAACTTGAGCGACTTGGGGAAGTGCTGGGCGAGCTCGGCGTCGAAGAGGCCGACCTTGGACCCGACAAAAGTGCAGAAGATGCCAGTAATGTCCGAGTACTTGGTCTTGAGATCAGAAATGAACTCCTCCCGGCTCTGCGAGGTGCACTCGATGAGCTCGGCGACGCCCGAGAGCTCGTTCCACTCCTCGGTGGCGTGTACGATCTGTCCGAACAGCAGGATCTTGTTAGTCATTGTGGCTTATTGTAGGTGTTTGGATATTCAAGAATTCCACGGATCTGTGCTCAATTTATAGCCTCGCCGTGGGGGTTCTCTCGGACGCATTCTCCGAGGACGACCCCTCTTCACGTATCTCTCCCAATGTCCCCCCGCGGGACGACATTTGAACGCTAGGTTATACCACTATGGTATCTACCGCTGCGAATATATATTTAAAATCTCCAGTGGGATTTCGAGGGCCAGCCCTCGAGCTCCCGTAGTTGGGGGCAAAGCCCCCAAACCCCCGAAACTGCTCCAAACTGCTCCAAACCGCCAGGGGATCTGGGGTGGGGTACTCCGGTACTGGGGAGGCGCGACATTACGACTTCAGAAATTCAACCGATCCAAGTCGCCAAGTCGGGAATCTTAATTCACAAGACAATGTTGCCAAAGGTTAAATATATACGAGATGTGAGCGTTGAGACACATAACGGTGACAACTAACGGCAAGGGCGCGTGTGATCGAAAAATAAGGGGCCAACTGGTGATATGCGCAGCGAGGGCTCGAATTGGGGTGATTATTCACACCACATGGTGACTACAGATACGGTTGCTATGGGCCGTTGACAAAGAACGGTGCGGGTGCGATGGGGTCTAGACTGGTTAAGTTAAGGGCGATTAGAGTCAACCGCTGAGTGCATCTGACCCCTTGTTCACCGCGCACTACGTACCACCCCACAAATACTCGCAAAAGCGTTGATCGGCGCAAATAGCTACCGTATTGGGGGCCACTGCGCCGCGCGCTCGTGTTTGGCACGTTGACCATTCCTATGCGTGTCCCCCTCGCCTTCCCCCCAATAAATCAATCGAGGAGTGTCAAAAATAATATGTATAGCTGTAGCAGCAACTATGCCAGGCGTGTGTGCCCAGGCCAGGGGCCTTGCGCCATTTATCTCCCTCTACCCGCTCGGCTCCCGGCGCCGCGGCGCCCTCTGCGCGGGCGCACAACGGTCAATTAAACTCTAAATAAACAACGAAATTCCGCGCCGAGCGGGTGAGATAAAGGGTTGCTTTTGCACGCCACATTGGTCCCGCTCATGGGGTGGTTACGGTACTGGGCCCAAAAAAGTAACCATGGCGGTTGGCGGAAAATAATATTGCAAAAAGGAATAAAAAATATTATGAAACCACATGCATGTTTGACTGCACCGTTGCTTTTTGTTGTACATCCGATCCCTAAAGTAGAAAGGCTGGTACCTGTAGCCAAGAAACCATAAAAATAAGACGGGGTGCTTCATATTTAAAAAGAACCCTCCCACTACAGATAACGTATCTCGAATATATCTCGAAGGAACCGATAATAAAAAAGGTGCACAAGCAACCTTGCCTTCGACTATTGAGAAGGCCCTGATAACCCTCCGGATATATAACCGTTGCGGTTTCTACACTAGACTAAGCGACGACAGGTTAAGACTGTTCATCTACTATTACGATTGTTAACGACCTTGTAACAAGGCTATATATACCCAGCGAATAGCGACAACTGGACATTATCATCAATGAATGTACGGAGAATGAGCGTGGCTGCTATATACCCGCACGAAAGTGCGCTGCCTCAGCCCAGGCCCAGTGCCCCGAGCTCGTACTCTGCATCGTCGCTTCTGTTTGAGCACCAGAAGCAGGCACGAACTCCACCACCGGAGACGCTCCAGTACCCGGCCAAGATTCCGACTCTTAACGAGATTGTCGCCGATCGGGCCCCGGCCCCTTACTCGCTGCGCTCGTTTGCGTCCTTTTTGGCCAATAACCACTGTAGCGAGCTGCTCGAGTTTGCACTTGAGGTGCGCCAGTACCAGCAGGCATATTATGGGTGGAACGATAGCGTTGCGACCTCTGCATGCACGTCGACAACGTTGCTCAACGGCGCGTGGAATCGGCTCATGGACACGTACATTGCGTCCGACTCTCCCAAGGAAATTAACATTCCCGGCGTGATTCGTTGCAAGCTCGTGTCTATCCAGACCTCGAGCTCTGCGCCCATCCACCCGACCCATCTCGAGCCAGCGCACAATTCGGTTATGGACTTGATGAAGGAGAATGCATACCTGACTTTTGTCACCTCGGCCATCTCGTCTCCGTCATGCTTCTCTGAAGCGCTCTCCTCGCGGTCTGTGTCCCCGATTCAGCAGCTGCCGCCAGTGGTCCATGACCAAAAGACCCATGTTACGCATACGACGACCCAGCTCCTCGGGGGCTACGATGAGAATGACCGACCGCACCACATCACCAAGAAGCAGCACGTGGAGGACAAGAATGACGTTCATGCAGTCGCGCCGTTTCTAACAGACTCTTCCTCTTCCTCTTCCTCCCTTGCCGAGGAGGAGTACTACGGAAGCTCCGACCTGCGCAGGTCCAAAACTGGACTCATGCGTGGTGTAACGAGCCCCAAGAAGCAGTTTACCCACTGGCGCAAAATGAGCTCAAAGCTAAAGTGGCTTGGCTCAAAGTGATGGAGAAAAAACCCACCACATCAAAAGGGCAACTACTACTAACCTCTGTAATGATTTTTATGAAGTTATTTATTTTTTTGTATAGACGTTAATATTTATTCTCGATTCTTTTTTATCGAAACTAATGTGGACACCACGTCTACCCGAGGGGTAGGTCCATTTATTCTGCACAGTGGACATATGGAATTAAGGGCCACCAGTGGCTTTCGACGCATGGAAAAAAAACGTGTTGAGAAAAAACTCTGCCTTGCCGATTCACGGCATATCCGCAGCAGCCCCTCTGCATGACAGCACCCAGTACTGCCCCCTCCGTTATACATGTACTCTATGGCAGCATGACTGCACGGACCACAAAAAGAGCTTGCCGTATTCAAAAGCTCAGGGTTTATCCGCCTCATGTCTAACGTCGGCTTTCATTCCAAATGATGCTCCGCATCATGAGACACCGACGGGATGGAAAACGGTTTTTGAATCAACGCCGCTGCATGGAATCTCATCTTAGCGGCCGTTGTCTTAGATCGGTTAAGGCGGGCAACCCGCACTGTTGGGCTTTCCGCTGAGGGAAAACCTAAAAATACAGCCTCCCCGAGGTTGTTTGGACCCTCTCCGAACTCTCCTAATTTTGCCGTTATTGATAAAGTCCCATTCGCTGAGTTTCCCGAGGCTTCCAACTGCCAGTTTTGGCTGCTAGATCGGCGATCCCCTACATGGCTACTTTTCTGTATGTACCTCCATGACTGTTGACAACATTTTGTCGCAGGTGGCTATTATAATGTGCTTTTAATCACGCATTGCATTATTTTTCGCCGAAATTCCACTACCCCTCCAAGTCCCGAGTACCTCTTCCGACAGCGCATAAAACGTTAAACCTTGTTCTCATCGGTAACTAACCCTGTTCCAGGCAAAGAGAACTCAAACGTTAATTCTTTTCTTTTAAAAAAAGGGTGCGTCACCTTCAACGGCATCCTCGCCTGAACTAACTGTTTGGATAATTCGGCGGGGTTATGTCACACCGTGTAATACTAGTCATGCGTACTAATGAGCACATGACACCTGTCACACATTGGTCCAGCGATGAGCCGTAGCCTTCCTGTATCAGATAGTTTACTGTACTAGTTGGTTATTCGACGGTTATGTCCTTTTTTATAGATACAAAGTCGTATTCGTCATTTGGCATACATTCTATTCGCTAGTTAGTATTTTTACCTCTCCGTTGCTAGGACAATTAGGTACTCGGATGTAATTGCCAGCCTAAGGGCACACCACCAGTCGATATTACCGAGACTATAATTATAAATAAACTACATCGACTCCCCAAGGCTATGGTCGGTAATCGAAGCAATGCCCTCAATAGGGCAATTTGTAGATGGGCTTCTGTATCACCAAGTAAATGTTAGGGTGTTGCCTCTGCGTGAGACACATCTGGTCAAAATTGTTCATTGACGGATTGAAACAACCGTGAATTGATACTACGTGCCCCATTCAGTAGATACTCATGTCTATTTTATCCTTGCAAGTAAATGAATCGCTTACCGAGTATCGTGCTTGTTATTCGCTTGGTTGCTGTTGTAAATGTAAAGTTGAAAGACAAAGTCACTTGGTTGTCAATCTCGTATAGTGCCATATATCTAGGACATTCAAGGCAGTTTACCGTGAAAAGAAAAAGACAGATCGAGTACTCGGCCACTGTGGCAAGGCACTGTTCTAGTACAGTGAAAGAGATTTTACCACTGGCTTGTCTATTCTACACCTTTTTAGAAGCATTTCCTTTGTAAGGAATTCACACCAATGAAATCCAACTGGAAATCGCCTATATTACCTGGTACTGGTAGTGTCATCGTTGATGCGCTCTTCCCTCCAGTCATTTTGGCGGGATAATGATGCCCCGGTAGACTGAAACCCGCGAGAGTCAGTATCTCTAAATTTAATTTTTTTGAATTTCAAGTCAAATCTTAGCATGGTACAATACACAAACTGCCCATTATTGGTGCAGCCTCGTATAGGGGAATTCGTATTTAAGGCTCTACATCCGTGCGGTAGGCATGCACGTCTTACTTTTTATTCATTGTAATGACCGTTGCTGAGTCACGGTGAATAATTGAAAATTCCATCATGCCGGTAGGCGGACCGATTGAAGGAGTTGGATGTCAACTCATGCTTCATCATACGCCAGAGTAATTGGGCATCAGATTATGGCGCCTAGCACTTAAGACCGTATATTTGCTGAGACTTAATAAATACCTTCATCTGTAGAAAAGCATACCAAACCGAAAATAGCACTTCTAAAATATGGTAAGCCCCTTTTTCAGAGATAGCTTCTGTGGGAGGCTCATATACCATTCGTCAGGGCATAAGGTGCTCATCCACCCCGAGGAGCATCCAGATTATGTTATCCCTGTGAAATACCTTCAATTATGCGGTTCTGAAGCAACTATAGAAAAGATGAACTGCCAGCAGTTGCATAATGAGGACAATTATATAACAGAGTCAGCAATCTCCAGTTCTCATTGTGATGAAGAACTGCCAAGTGTCCACAGTAAAAGCGATAGTGAGCATATCATGGTCACCTGGGATAATGACGACGATCCAGAGGATCCATACAATTGGGCTCTGTGGATGCGCGTCTTCTTTGTCACCCAGGTCGCAGTCCTCACCACCGTCGTCTACATGGGCTCCTCTATCTACACCCCTGGTTTCGCCCAGATCCAGTCCGAATTTCACGTCAGTGATGTAGTGGCCATCCTTCCGCTCTCACTCTATGTCATCGGATATGGCATTGGACCAATGCTTTGGGCACCATTCTCTGAGAACCCTGCAATTGGACGAACCAATGTATATATTCCGACACTATTTATATTTGTCATTCTGCAGATCCCCACTGCACTCTCTAAGAACATTGCTTCATTGCTGGTATTACGATTTCTGTCAGGAATCTTTGCCTCTCCAGCACTTGCTACTGGAGGAGCATCTCTGGGGGACGTATTCCCGGTTTCGCGAGTTCCAATTGGCCTCTCTGTGTGGGCGATGGCCGGTATTAGTGGTCCAGTATTTGGGCCATTGATTGGAGCTGTTTTCTCACAGACCATCAACTGGCGATGGACCTTTTGGTTCCAGTTCATTCTTAGTGGCACAGTTTTGATCGTTCTCAGTGCTTTACTTCCAGAGACGAGCAAGGATACCTTACTGTATCGACGAGCCAAAAGATTGAGAAAGCTCACCGGTAATAGTAATATCATTTCCAGCGGAGACTTGTACCTGCGGAGTATGTCTTACAAAGATATTGCCATTGACATTCTGTGGAGGCCGATTGAGATTTGCACACATGAGCCAGTTGTGTTTGTCATCAACCTCTACTTTGGCATTGTCTACGCCATTCTCAACACGTTTTTCGAAGCACTCCCGATTGTGTTCCAAGGCATCTATGGGTTTAACGAGATCCAAACGGGACTCGCTTATATTGGTCTTCTAGTGGGCAATGTAATTGGTGTTCTTGTTTATACGCCATATATCATCAAGGTCTACACAAAACCAATGGAGCGGGGTGAGTTGATTACTCCAGAGACGTTTATTCCCGCAGGCATTGTGGGAGCCATCCTCATGCCAATAGGTATTTATATTATGGCCTGGAGCAGCACTGCATCAGCACACTGGATTGGCCCTATTATTGGTTGTGGCATTTTCCAGATCGGGTCTTTCACCATCTTCCAGACATTGTTCAGCTACCTTGCATTCTCCTTCCCAAGATACCTTGCCTCTGTGTTTGCTAGCAATGGCTTATTCAGAGCAATAATGGGCTGTGCCTTCCCCCTCTTTGCTAATGCTATGTACGCAAAACTTGGGCCGGATGACTTCCCTGTCGGTGGTGGTTGTACTCTTTTGGCTGGACTCTGCACAGTCATGATCTTGGCACCTATTCTTCTTGGAAAGTACGGTGTCAAACTCCGGGCTCGTTCCAAGTACGCGAATTAAAAAGCATTGCCCGCGTACCTCCAAAACTGCCAAGTTCCTTTAATGATTAAGAGCGAGATGTTCTATTTTTGCATTATACCAGAGAATAATTGGCTACTCTTTGGAAAACCAAACAATTACATCCCTAGCAATATGCCTGCTCATATCAGGGTAACATGGAGTTATAGAGTATTATACATAGTGCAATGCGAGATCTCAATTACAAATTATAGTCGTATCGCCAATTGATCTTCCATACGCTTCTACCAGATAATATTGAAGTTCGACCCCATCGCAAACCCCATTATTTCTTATCCGAATTACAAGTTTCTCCGCGTAAAATGCTCGAGATGCGCCTTTGAGTCAATTAATACGGCACTAGGCTACACATGGTCCGCATTGATTCAGGCGCATTGGTAAATCAGGGGGCCAGGGCCCCTCCTGTCTCCGTTCCTCTGAGCGCCGGAGTTACCCCAATAGGTCGCCTGCCTGAGGTTACCCATGAGTCGCAATTGGGCGGATTTAGTAGTTCCTCGGGATGACTCGCGTGTCGGTGTCCCGACGCGACTCCTCGGCTGTGCAGGGCTAAGGTAACGCCGCACCGAAATTCGTTCCTGCAGCGACTGGGACGTAAATAAAGGTAATTGACCAGGGTCCATAGGGCCTCTATCTGGAAAAATAGGGGTGAAGGGAGTAACTCTACAGATATTCACAGGTATGAGAGTTATCTCCGCTGCTTTCCCCCCTCCGTCCACCGGGACAGAGGGGGGACCTGAGGAGGAGGTAAGTATGAGAGCTACTTATTCACGGACGATTTGACCGATGACTCACGATAGACAAACGAATATACCCCATTCGACGGTTTTTGAGCACATTCATGGCGATGCGGCTATCGGCATTTAGTATTGGTAGTGTTGCGAGATGGCATGGGTTGCATATCGGGGACACCGATGGCTGTTACCCTTGAGCTGTCTGTATAAGGTATAAATAAACCTATAGTAGAGCTAATTCATACTCCGCAATTCAATTTCGTAGCAATGGTTAGCGCGTTTTTCAGGGACAGCTTCTGGGGACGCTTAATATATCACTTGTCGGGGAAGAAAGTGCTTCTTCACCCCGAAGAAGAGCCCGGGTATATCATTCCAGACAAGTACCTGGGAGGCAATGTTGCCACTGAGGTTAGCATTGAAAAATCCGCTGACGTTTCTCCACCGCGAAGTGTTCACCACAAGGATAGGACGACGGATAGTGAGGTTGTGGAGGAGGACCCGGTACTGGCCCGGACTGGCACAATTACCACGATACGGACTCTCGAGTCCAACCACGGCAACAATTCCAAGTCTAATTCCGGTGACGAAGATGAACAAATTCTAGTTACCTGGGAAGGGGATAACGACCCAGAGAACCCTTATAATTGGGCATTGTGGAAGAAAGTGGTGTTCATCCTGCAGATTGGTATCCTCACGGTGTCCATCTACATGGGTTCTTCGATCTATACACCGGGGTTCGTCCAGATTCAGGAAGAGTTCCAGGTCAGTCAGGTCGTAGCAATTCTTCCTCTAGCAATATTTGTCATGGGATATGGCCTTGGCCCCATGTTCTGGTCTCCCTTTTCTGAAAACCCGGCGGTCGGGCGAACCAATATTTACGTATTGACGCTACTGGTGTTTGTGGCCCTCCAGATCCCCACTGCAATGGCTAAGAATATTGGCTCTTTGCTGGTGCTGCGGTTCCTAGCTGGATTCTTTGCATCCCCAGCCCTTGCCACTGGTGGTGCCTCGGTGGGTGATGTTGTTACGATTCCAAGGATGCCTATTGGATTGGCGTCGTGGGCCATTTCTGGAGTATGTGGTCCAGTGTTCGGGCCATTCATTGGTGGCGTATTTGCACAGCTCATCAACTGGCGATGGACTTTCTGGTTCCTATTGATCATGGCGGGCAGCTCGCTTCTCTTCCTCAGTTTCATGCTTCCTGAGACGAATAACGAAACACTGCTTTACCGGAAGGCCAAGCGACTACGAAAGCTCACAGGCAACCCCAACATCATCTCCAATGCCGACCTATACCTGCGGAATATGTCCCTACGAAAGATGGCCATTGACACGCTGTGGCGACCCATTGAGATTACCCTTACCGAGCCGGTAGTTTTCCTCATTGATCTTTACATTGGCCTGGTTTACTCTATTTTCTACACGTTCTTTGAGGCATTCCCAATCGTGTTCCAGGGAATCCATGGCTTCAACGAGATTGAAATGGGTCTATGCTATATCGGTATTATGATTGGTGTGGTCATTGGCGCAGGCTCGTACATTACGTATATCCACAAGCGGTTCACTATACCACTGGAAAGCGGTACTATGGTCGCGCCCGAGGTATTCATTCCGCCAGCAATTGTCGGCGCATTTATCATGCCAATTGGCATGCTCATCTTTGGCTGGAGCAGCACTGCCTCAGCGCATTGGATTGGCCCCATCTTTGGCGGTGCCATCTTCGCTATCGGTGGGTTTATTATTTTCCAAACCCTTTTCAACTACCTGGCCTTCTCCTTCCCCAAGTACATGGCCTCCGTGTTTGCTAGCAATGGTCTCTTCAGAGCCGGCATGGCTTGTGCGTTCCCGCTCTTTGCCAACGCCATGTATGAGCGTCTTGGCCCCCGCAAGTACCCGGTTGGTTGGGGGTGCACTCTTTTGGCGGGACTTTGTGCTCTTATGATTCTCATCCCCTTCTTCTTCAACAAGTACGGCGTCAAGCTAAGAGCCCGATCCAAGTACTCCAATTAATGACCAACCAGCTCTATAATCTCCGTTCTCAATTCTAATGTTTAGTTCATCCGCTTGCCGGAGTATATCACACCCGTAGATTTCTCCGGAGTCTTTGCCGTAGATCTACTGTAGTTCCAAACATGTTTTGGAATATCATCGCCTGTTCTTCATGTTGCTCCGAGGTCTCATTCCAAGAAGCCACACAAAGGTATACAGGTACTGGTGGTATTGATAAATGAGGGGAATAGAAAGCGCCTCTTGCGAGTTGATACAGGTACTACCAGGTGAAACCAAGATTTGTCTACTTGTAATGTCAAGTCTTTATGGTATGATCAAGTGGTAAAGTGAATATCACCATGCCATCGATAATACCTTCTAGAAGACAGCTCCAGAACAGATCATGGCAGGTATCGGCATTAGAAACACAACCTTGAAAGTTACGGGTATAGATTCCGTAATCAAGGAACTCAAGGCTGATCCCGGGCTCAGTCTCTTGGCATCAGCACGACTTTGAAGTATCGTCCGAGTCTCAGCTAGCCAATAACTACGTACTTGTCTAACCAACTTCAATCTCGCCTTGGCATTGTAGATTGTAGTCAAGTAAATGGATAGGTATAGGTTCACTGTTCTGATAATTCTACTGTATAATCATTTCATGTACCGATATGGAAACAAAGCATCTCAAGACCACGTCTTGCGGACTAGCTGACCCGAATTTTTAACTCAACGCCATGTTACAGTATTTTCTATGTCAGCTCTATGGTTTCCGGATCCCTTAGTCGTCGACCGGCAGCTAGTCCACTTGCCATTTGATTCCAGACCAGTTGCTGTAATAGGCAATCAAATTGAGCTGTCGGAGGTCCGCCCTATACGAGTGCATTAGCCACATCACCGCCACACAGTGCCGCTACTCTGTCGGTGTTTGTCATTGCCCGAATATCGATACTTTTAAAGCTATATTTAAGCTGCCACAGAAAGTAGGTAATAAACGAGGATATTCGTTATATTCCCGGCGATATAACCCATGGATCTATCACTTATACTAACTGACTTGACTCAAGAAAAAAAATATTGTAGAAAGATGGCTCGAGTAAGCTCGGTGGCTTGTCTTTCGTGCCGAAAACGACATATAAAGTGCCCTGGAGGCGATCCCTGTAGCAACTGCAGCTCGACTTCGCGAGTGTGTGAATATGCGAAGAGCCGCCGTGGTGGGTTTAGGATACCCCGAAAGCTAAAGCAGTTACAATCCGAAGTGCCCCAGGTGATCACGCCGCCGACCCCGAGCTACGACGAAGTACCATTCGTGGTTGACCCTCAGGGGGGCCATTGGCAAACTGTATACAACGGCTACTACGATTTGTTCCATTCAAAACATCCGTTTCTGGCTCCAAAGGAGTCCAATTATGTTAACAAGCTGTTCACGGCCCCCGAATTGAAAGCCAGCATGGCTCTAGTGGTACACGTTTTAACTATTGAACGGCCCGACTCACGGGAGATGGACACCAAGATATTGCGACAGCATATTCTAGCTGTGGAGGAGGTGATTGACCGATCCCCGGAGCCAGACACTGTCAAACTTCAGGCATTGGTGCTGCTGGCAATCGCGTCCCATTTGTGCATGTCTACCGATATATCAGTACGGGCCCGGGAGAAAGCGTGCCAAATGCTACAGCATGGATCCGTTACCACGGAGTCGCTAATATCGCGGCGAATGGTAGGAATTGCCCCCGAGTTGTGCCAGCAAATGACCCTCGACGCAGTGCACGAATTGTACTTTGTCGATGTCATGATTGAAGCGGCATACGGGCGACCCACGCCAAATCAGCTCGACGTTGCGCGATTTGAAAAGCCGCCTCCCGAGGGGGCCTCACCTCCATGGCCGTATAACGCCCCACGGGTATCAGAGGTGGTTCAACTGCGGTTCCATTGCGTGTCCCTTGTCTCCCAGCTCACGCAGATGGCGATCCCGGCAGAAGAGGCCCAGGCCCAGGCAATGGCCTGGCAGGGCGTTATTGCATCACATATCGCCCGAAGCACGGCGGCAGGAGCGCCTCCCGACGAGCGGCTTGTTCTGGCCAACCTATGCGCAGAATTCTGTGTAATAATGGCGACAATGCATAACTCGACGCTCCAGGCCTGTACCCGAGCGTGCGATGTGTCCGAACCCCCGGTGCCCACCCCAGTGGGGGCCAGCCAAGGCCAGGGCGAGGACGGGGATGCGGAGAGGGCCAATTGGCGATCCCAGCAGCTCAATACGGCAACAATGGTCAAAGCGGCCAATGATCTAGTCCGGACTGCCGCGAACTCCACCGGGGACCCTACTTCCCCATCCCTAATCGCCAGCGTCCACTCCCCTCTACTCACGTGCGGACTCGCAATGTGTCTGCTTATCCACCTCAAGGCGTACGACGAGCAACAGAACCAGCCGCAGCGTTCCGTACTAACCGCACACTCATTGCTCCACCTCCAATCCGCCGTCGAGTACGAATGCGCTTCTCTCGACGCGCTGGGCACCCACTGGCCGCTTGCGGCGGAGATCATAAGCCGCATGCGGCTGCTAATTTTCCATACCGTGCCCCACCTCTATGCTTATGCCATCGGCACTAACGGGGCCGACATCATCTCCCCTCCCACCACCACCACCAGCACCGAAGGCATTGCCCCGGAAAAAGAGGCGGAACCGGACCAGCTGCTGGAGATTGGGGATTTGGCGTCGATTAACATGGTCGACTTCTTTGACCAGCTCTTTGATTTCGAATCAATTGCCGCTTAACCCCGGGCCGGCACCATTCCCGGGACTCCGACGCTGCTCCCCCCATGGTTCCCGCGTGCGCGCGCGCGCGAGCCGAAGCCCCCTGGGCACCCAGCCGATAGCACTGCTTCAGGCACCCAATCTCCAAAGCATGTCTTGGCCCGCTTATTAATGGGCATGGCGGAACCCGGCTATTAGTAATGCCTGTATCGAAAGCGGCCCATAGATAACTGGTAGGATTTTCTCACTATTTGACTAGGAAGGAAAAAAAAAGGGGAGTTTGGCATTTTGAGTGTAATAATTACGTGCTGGACTTGTATTTTAATTATTTATTGGCTTTGAGATTGCCTTGCTATTAGTGGATGACTAGGGACAAGTGTGGGAAATATTAAAGTCCATGTCCGAGTTCACCAAAAACGACCCTACGCGGGTCACTCTGGCGGCGACCGCGAGCTCCGACGATATGGCGCGTGCGAAAGCGCGGCTTGCGGTACCGCTGGGCAGGCTCAAGGAGCAGACGATGGCGCGGGAGGCAGAGCAATGCGAAAAGCGGCTTACCGAAGCGGTCTGCACCATTCAACGAGCGTATCGCCGGTACCGGCTGGGCAGAAATATAGCATACCTTGGCGACAAGGAGCCGTGGCTCTTCTCGTGGACTTGTGGGAGGACGGCAAATGTCGAGCTCGTCCAGGACCGGCTGGCGGACGCGGAGTTTGTAGGCCGGCTTGCGGAGGTGATATTTCTCCTGGGCGGGAAGCGCGACAGCTCCATGTGCCATGCCAAGATGATCCTCGTAGCATACATGTTGAATTGTGACGGGGCGGCGATTGATGAGACGCTGCGGCAGCGGATCCAGCATTTGGGCATTGTGTTCACCCGGGTTTGCGACAAGCCTACCTGCTGGTTCCGCCGCATTGCCTTTCTGGAAGGGTACAATAACTTTTATCAGACCTATGTCGATGTCCGGTACAAGGGCATTGCCGAGGTGGTGCCGGCGTTGCTTGACCAGATGGCGGATGCGGTCAGTGCGTGGCACAAGATTAATGATTGCGTCAAGCACGGGCGTGTAAGGCCGGATCGGTGCCAGAATGTGCTGTCCCGTATGCATGGGCGTACCCAGGCCATGTTGGCGACATTGACGACGCTTTTGGGGTCCGAGTCGCGGGCGCGGAGGCTGTTGCAGTTTGAGATCACCAAGCGTACGTTTTTGGACAAGCTCAACGGGCTCTACGCGCAGAATGGCGGCCGAGCGACACTGGCCCAGCATTTCCGGTGTATTGCGCTACAGCTGCGGTACAATCCCGACCACAAGGTGGTGCACGTAAAGTCGCGGGAGAACAAGTACGACTGTATCAAGAGCCAGCACAGCGTGATGCGGTGTATGCACCAAAAGCTGTATGGGCTCAAGGAGCTCATCCATGCCAATTTGGACCTGGGGCCGCAGATGGCGTGGGTGCCGGAGTTTGTACTCTACGTGCGGCGCAACTTGATTATCCTCGACAAGGCGGTGGAGACGGACGACGACTGCATTGCGCAGCAGTGTTCGCTCAATTGCTACGACCCGCGACCGCTGGTGCGCCACGTGGTGGCGGAGATGGATGCTGCGGTTACGGTGGCGACCCCACCGGACACGGTGCACGAGATTAAAGCGCTAGCGAGCGTGACTCGCCAGGGCGAGTTTGTGCTCTCCGAGGCGCTGCTCAACCGGGTGCTCGACACGTTGGACGACCTGCGGATGGAGTACATGGACCGGTATTTCCACTTTAACCGGGACCGCCTCGTGACGCTGTCGTGCAAGCACGAGTTCAACTGCTTCATCAAGGACCTCCAGACCCACAAGGTGGGGTTCAAGAACCTGCTGTTCTGGGCGCTTTCGAGCAGCAAGAATTGCAAGTGTCTAGTGCGAGCGCCGCAAGGGGTGGTCAAAGGGTCCACAGAGTGGCGTACCAACCGCATGATGGCGTACTACTCGACCATGGTCGCCACGCTGCCGAGCTCCAAGAACCTGGACGCCATGCCCGAGACGTTTAAAAACCTGAGGCTCAGCGTGCTGCGCACCATGATTGCAGTGCGCGACACGATCATTGGGTTCACGGTGCTGCAGTTTGCCATTGGGCTCAGCAATGACTGCTCCAAGGTGGCGCGGCTCAAGAACCATGTAATGTCTATTCTGCGCGACGACGCGCACCTCTCCCAGAGCGAGATTGTGTCTGCTCTGTTCGCGGTGGTGCTCCAGGAGCGCCCCTGTATGCCGCTCTCCGAGCAGCGACTGCTGCGCGGCATCTTTTGCCGGCTCATTCGCAAGCCCGTCGCGGGCTACGTTGACCTGGACCCAGTACCCCGGCTAGCGCTACTGCGCATCCGGCTCGCTATCCAGCACCGCATGCTCGACATTCCCGGGGAAGCGCCGTCCCTGGCGCACTTTGGCGCCGAGCTCAGCGACATTGCGGACCAGGCAGTGCGGCTGTGGAACACATCGTACGAGGCGTACAAGCCGGTATACGACACGCTCATCAACTTTGACGAGCTGTGGGATGCCGCGTCCGCGTGCATTGCTACCGGCGAGAGAATTATGATTAACGACCACTAACGACACTCCTTGATGTATTATTTATTATTATTTATAGACCTATTATTATTCGTTTAACACCTCCCTCAGCGGAGCCCCAGGATAGCTGGCAATGTAGTGTCTTCGAGGGCCAGCCCTCGAGCTCTCGTAGTTGGGGGTTCCACCCCCAAACCCCCGTTCCGGGTCGATTTGCTGTGCTAAACCAATTGGCTAGTACAGACCCTCCGCGAAGCGGAGCCACCAGGGGGGTTTGGGGGGACTGGTCCCCCCAAGAACACACTAGAAGGGTTATTTATTATTATTTATAGACCCATTACTATTCGTTCAATACCTCCCCTCAGCGGAGCCCCAGGATAGCTGGCAGTGTAGTGTCTTCGAGGGCCAGCCCTCGAGCTCTCGTAGTTGGGGGTTCCACCCCCAAACCCCCGTTCCGGGTCGATTTGCTGTGCTAAACCAATTGGCTAGTACAGACCCTCCGCGAAGCGGAGCCACCAGGGGGGTTTGGGGGGACTGGTCCCCCCAAGAACACACTAGAAGGGTTATAAATGCATTGAGAAACGATATATCCAAAAATCTGCGGCGACAACTGCGTTCCTAGACTAGATGAAAGACGCTAGCTTCGCTCGCGGAGCTCCCGGGGGTCTGGGGGAGTCCCCCAAGATAACCGGCAATATAGTGTATTCGAGGCCAGCTTGAGCTCCCCTAGTTGGGAGTTGCTCCCCAAGCCCCCATTCTGGGCGTTGGCGTTGTACGGACCCTCCGCGAAGCGGAGCCCTCAGGGGTTTGGGGACTATATTGGAGTGCGATTGGCAATCTCAGGGGCCAAGAATTAAATGCGCTGGAGCAGATGAAGAGGCCACAGCACGGCACCGCTCGTAGCAGGTAGGCTACCGGGCGGGGCCTCAGGGGGGACAGGGGTAGCCGCACGGTCGACAGCCGGGTAACCGGGATCGAAAGGGTTGCGTCCACGTCTCACAAAACA
This sequence comes from Blastobotrys malaysiensis, assembly GCA_030558815.1. Classification (NCBI taxonomy): domain Eukaryota; kingdom Fungi; phylum Ascomycota; class Dipodascomycetes; order Dipodascales; family Trichomonascaceae; genus Blastobotrys; species Blastobotrys malaysiensis. The sequence continues at coordinate 95,419 of JAKTQL010002488.1, forward strand.
TTTTTGATTAGCACCATCCAGCACCGTAACCATGGCGAACAGTATCACCGAAGAGGTAAGTCCCTCGGGGGCGCGAGACGACACTAACCAGAGCTAGGAACTCCTCAAGTCGTACCCACAGACGAGCGCCGAGGGCGTTGCGAACGGGCACATTGGCAATCTGACTCCTGAGCAAACGGGCAACCTGGAGATCCTGCGGCTCCAGCTGCAGGAATTGGGCTACAAAGAGCGTCTTGACGACGCGACGCTGCTGCGGTTTTTGCGGGCGCGAAAGTTTGACATTGAGAAGGCCAAGCAGATGTTCATTGACTGCGAGAAGTGGAGGAAGGAGTTTGGTACCAACACGATCCTGGAGGACTTTCACTACACGGAGAAGGCGGAGGTGGCCAAGTACTACCCGCAGTATTACCACAAGACGGACAAGGACGGCCGGCCGATCTATGTGGAGCAGCTGGGCAACGTGAAGATCAATGAGATGTACAAGATCACGACCCAGGAGCGGATGCTCAAGAACCTGGTGTGGGAGTACGAGTCGTTTGCCAAGCACCGGCTCCCGGCGTGTTCGCGGATGATGGGCCATTTGGTGGAGACGTCGTGCACCATTTTGGATCTCAAGGGCGTGTCGCTCTCCTCGGCGACCCAGGTGTACCCGTACATTCGGGAGGCGTCCAACATTGGCCAGAACTACTACCCGGAGCGAATGGGCAAGTTTTACGTCATCAACGCGCCGTGGGGCTTCTCCACCGTGTTCAGCTTCATCAAGCGGTTCCTCGACCCGGTCACCGTGGACAAGATTCACATTCTGGGGACCAAGTACACGGACGAGCTGCTCAAGCAGATCCCCGCCGAGAACCTGCCGGTGAAGTTTGGCGGCAAGAGCGAGTCTCCTGGCGGCGTGGAGCTTGCCGACGACGGACCATGGCGTGACGAAAAGTACGTGGGCCCCGAGGGCTTTGCCCCCAAGGTCGAGTCCGCCCCGGCCGCTTCTGCTACCCAGTCCGCTGCATCCTCCGTCAAGGGCGAGCCCCTGGCGCAGTAAAAATAACAGTTTGTTTAGATCCTAATCCTTTATTACTATCCACTCACTAGTAGCGGGGTTCTAGGGGCGCAGCCCCTGCCCACAGGGGGTCTGGGGGACTGGTCCCCCAAGTCAATTGCTTTGGGGGTGTCTTCGAGGGCCAGCCCTCGAGCTCCCGTAGCGGGGGCTTCGCCCCCAGACCCCCTGTTACACAATTGGTTACATTGTTACGGGGTTCTAGGGGCGGAGCCCCTGCCAACAGGGGGTCTGGGGGACTGGTCCCCCAGGTCAATTGCTTTAGGGGTGTCTTCGAGGGCCAGCCCTCGAGCTCCCGTAGCTGGGGGCCAAGCCCCCAGACCCCCGTGCTCACAGGGCACGTCGAGGTCGGCGATGAGGCCGCGATGGCGTGCGGCTGTGCGGCGGGAGGCGAAGAACATCACCACCAGAAAAGCCTTACCTCATCACACAATCTGCTGGAAATTAGCTATCCACGGCCGCACATAGAGCTAAACGAGAGCAAACAATGTCGACGACTGCGAGGCGAAGGTTGATGCGAGACTTCAAGGTAAGTGTGGCGCGACGGGAGGATTTTGGCGCTAACGAGGCACTCAGCGGATGCAGCAGGACCCGCCCAGCGGGGTCTCTGCCTCCCCCGTGGCGGATAATGTCATGATTTGGAACGCGGTGATTATAGGGCCCTCCGACACGCCGTTCGAGGACGGCACGTTCCGGCTGGTCATGACGTTTGACGAGCAGTATCCGAACAAGCCGCCGTCGGTCAAGTTCATCAGCCAGATGTTCCACCCCAACGTGTACGCTTCCGGGGAGCTGTGCCTGGATATATTGCAGAACCGGTGGAGCCCGACATATGATGTGGCAGCGATCTTGACATCGATCCAGAGGTAAGTGGAATCACCAGGTGTGGGTGGCGCTAACAGTAGACAGTCTGCTTAATGATCCAAACACGGCGAGCCCGGCCAACGTAGAAGCCGCAAACCTGTATAAGGATCACCGGAGCCAGTATAGCAAGAGAGTGCGAGAGACGGTAGAGCTCAGCTGGAACGAGCCCGAGTAGACTAACGCTGTAATAATTTATTCTGCATTGCCATCCAAGCCGAGTATTGTAGCTCCGCTGTTCCTTGACATATCAATAGCCAACTATTCTTGGTCTACATGGTTTTCCGTGGTTGGCCTCGCGCTCGGGATAGTTATGGCCGTGTTGGTACGAAAACACGAGTCATCGATTGTACGACAATGTGTATAAAGCGTTCAATGAGTATAAACCGAGTTGGTTATGAAATACGGATAGCTACGTTGAGTTTGGGGTACTGTCGTTTGGCCCTGCGTTTGTACTTTGTCCTCCAGGTGGAATCTGAGTTTGGATAATAATCTGCATGTTACCAGGGGTAGATCCCGGCATTGCAATGGATAAGGGGGATAGGGATATTGATCGCCTCCATACCGATAGTATGGGTATTGATATACTGTATTAGGCTGATTCGCCCGTGGGACAATATTTGCGCACTGCTTAATTGATTAGAAATTGGACTAGGAGACTCGTGAAGCAGTCTGGGCATCGGGTGACTTGCGCTTTTGCCGTGGTTTCCCGACTTGCCTTTTTCTCAATTGGCGGTGCTTAGTATTGGTGGTTTTGGTTCCTCGATTGGACCTCGAAATCTTCTGATTTCTTTTCTTATACTCCCTCTTCTTTCTCTTTGGAACCTTGACGCTCGCTCCGGCTGCCTCGGCCGGCATCATTGATTCAAACTAGGAGTTATTGGATCGCTCATTGAGAGCGTCGGTACTCTCAATGAAGTTTTGAGCCGCAATTGAGGGATATTGGTCAATCCCTGTAAATTCCTTGTATCGGCTAAATATCAATTCAAGTTCGTCACACAAACCGTCTACTTGTTGACTCTTGCTAGTTGTTCTGAGGATATCGACATTACGATGGCATTCGGCTTCGATATCCTTAAACTAGGCATAAAATTGAGCCATATGATTCAATATAATGTCACCAAAAGAAAGTGCTCCAGGATCTGGTGATTGGGACTCTGGTGTTGGTATATCATGATTTTCATCGCCCCTAGATGAGTCGCGGGACATGCTCGAACTACTCATCGTGTACCAAGGTCTTTCTGTGATCCCTGATAAAATACGTATGCGTAACAGAGGATAGACAAGAAGCAACTCCATACTCTATTTTTCAAAATCCCAACGGCCCGGTGGTGCATATCTCTGCATGTACCTGTGCAATTATAAAACATTATGCACGTAAATGCGGTATAGAAGTTACTCCACGAGCGCAAGCGAAATATCACAAGCTCCGCGATTTTGATAACATGGCCGTAAACTAACCCCCACCGTATTGTTACCAGTTTTATCCTGGAACGAGACGCTAGGGTATTTCAGCCATGACAATTAATTGTCGGAAAACACACAAAATAGTTAAAAAACTAGTCACTTTTGGTAACGTATTTAAGTAGATTCATCTCCTGCAGTGTCATTGGCATTGGAATTGCTGTCAATAATAGAGACGTACTGTTGGAATAAGTCATCAAGAGGTCTCTGTTCCACGAATGCAGTGACAATGAGCTGGAAGAAATGCCCATCCTTGACTTTCCGTTTGTAATCTTTGATGGCATTGGAAAGGCGGTTCATATTTGCACCGTTACCAAACAAGGAAGTGACTCGTTGAGCAGAGCTTAGCACAATTTCCTCCGGGACACATTTTTCCTTGATCGCCCAGTCAATCTCGTCAATAATAGTCCGTTGTCGCCGATACCACTTTCTTTCGCCAGATCCTTGGCGCCATAATGAGCCGTACTCCATATTCTGCTGGACTACTGACGGAGACCCTCGATATCCATGGTACCATTCTTGATAAGCATCAGCAACCCGAAAATTAATACTGCGGTTCATTCTGAATGTCGAAGAAGGCCCAGTTGCACCATTACCGGTAATTTCAGCAGCAGTATGAGGTAGAATACTGTCATTATTGCCGCTATCAATCCCATTACCTCCAATCGTGTTGTTGCTTCCTACTGTTGTTCCCCCATACAGCTCTGATGCAACCGCTCGACCAATTGATGTGCCCAGGGCCTGACCGATAGAAGAGATATGCTGCTCTTGGTCACTTGTTTGGTTGCAGTGCTGCTGCTGTTGTGGTTGTTGCAGTGCATCAATCTTCTCTTGCATCGACTTTAGCATACTCATGACCTCCTCCCACCTCTTCGAATTGTCCTCCCACCTCCTCAAATGGTCCTCCTTCTGTTTCTCCATCTCATTTCCAAGAGTATTGACTCCTCTTGCTAATGTTGCCAAGTGATCACAAAGCTCGGGTGCGTTCACCACAGACCTTCCATCCATAGAGAGATTGACTAATTCATCGTTGTTGTGGGCCCGCCATACCTCTTCTGCAAATTGCTTGTACGACTCAGTCTCCATGATTTGCTTCAATAGAGGAGTTTGCCATAAAGGCAGATCTGGGTATAGTTTTACCAGGATGGCACTATCTTGCAGAATAATGGTTCGGAATTCAACCAAGAGAGTTAAGAATCTTATCCCGGAAATGTCTGTTTCTTGGTGCCATCGTTTAGCACTTCTCGTATCCTCCTTTTCATTCTCTTCCTCGTCCTCCTCTTCATCATCATCATCCTCTTCCTCATCATCATCCTCTTCCTCATCATCATCCTCTTCCTCATCATCATCCTCTTCCTCATCATCATCCTCTTCCTCGTCCACCCCTTCCATGCCCTCATCCGCGCTTTCATCCATGCTCTCATCCATGCTCTCTTCGACTCTCTCTTCCTCATTTTCTACTTCGCCTTCGCTCTCACCCTCGTCATTGACGTTAGCATAAGTAGGAGTTGAAACTGCAGTGGAATGGGTATTGACTCTAGTTTTAGGACTCGCTCTTTCCAGTGGAGATGCCTCTCCATGTCGCCCACCAGCCATACCTTCCTCGGATGTCCTGAAGTGTCTGGATACATCTTTATCAAAATCCTCACCAACGTCGTCACCGAACCGACACTTCAGAATATCAAGCCATTTGTCAGCCTCAGGAAAGATTTGTTTTGCAAATTGCGCTGGAGGAAGAACCGTCGCTCGTGATAAGTACACTTGCCCTGAGTATGGACTAAACCCCGCAAGTGCGCGGACTGCTGGAATATTGCTTACCGGTGCATAGCTTCGTTGAAATGGTCCTTGCGCCCATTTCCTTGCTGCCTGGATTGTCTCTTCACTAAGACCACAGGACTCTAAGTCGTATACTCCAGAAACTCGATTGTGCGTCACGTTTCTTAATTGGAACCCCGACCCTCGAAATACTCGTCTCATATAACGCCTGATGGTCGTCTTTCCAAGACGCCTCTTCTTCCCATTTATTTGGCCTCGCGAAGAGCAAAAGAGCTTGATATTGTACCAATCCTTTCGTCTGTTAAACGATGGAAACGGTTCGTTGCTCACATGGAACCGCCAGAATAGTAGGAATGCCACAGCAGAAACAGTACATAACTCAATGCGACTGTGCCGCATGACTGCTGAAAGTTCCCTACGCCCTCTTCGGTTAGTCGTGCTGCGATTGCTGGCAATTGTTAGGACTTTGAATTCTGGCTCATTCATATGGGCTGGCCCTGCAACTTTAACGTATCCGAGGTCTGCTAAATCGATGCACCGAGTGCTATTGCTACGCAAGAGCATGTAGTGATTCATTAGCAAAAATCCCCATGTCCTAAATCGTACACCATCACAGATAAACAATTTGTCCGACCACACGTTGCGCGATATTTCTGCTAAATCCTCTCTTGTGTACGTCTCCGCTCCAGGGTTTGATTGTCGGTCTTCATATTGCTGTCTCGACTGTGCACACGCCGTCAATTCTCGCGTTCTTAACATTTGAGCCACCAACCCACCCGGCGGGCAAGGTTGTGGACTTTGAGTAAGGTTCATATTCACCTGTTGCCGCCAGATATCATTAATCGCAAATAGAAACATTTTCAAAGAACTCGCCTTGAGTAGCTGACCCCTATGTCGCATACTAGGTCGATTGATAAGACCATCTCGTATGAACTCGATCGCTAGCTCTTCCGATACGATAACAGGAGGGTTTATATCAGGACGATTTTCCTTCAAAAATATCATGAACTCTCGTTGTCGGGATTGGTATTGTTTCGCTGAGTCTGGATTACGATTTTGAAGCGCCTCAATTACAATATTCCTCCGTATAGATTCCACGTTATTCGTACTCCGCCTCGTGAATCCATAGAAGAAGCTGGTCAGGTCGTCATCATCGATAGCCCCGCTAAGGCTGGCGTCTGGATCTCCAGAGTTAATTGATTTTTTCCTGGGGCGGCCTCGCCCCCGTCGCGGTGGTCGTTCTTCGTAATCCTTGTTTGTTGGAGTCTCTGAGTTAACGCAACTGGAACTGGATTCGTTATAAGTTACCCTAGCACGTTTACGTAGCATATTTTCAGGTAACCTAGAGCCGCTGGAATTACCAGCAGGATCAACATCAGCTGTAGTCGTAGCCGTCGCAGCATTGTCTCCATCTGTAGCAATGGGATTCGTATGATGGCTGGTCCCGGTACCATTGACATTACCATTGGTGATTTGAGTTTCAATTGCACTCGGGAGACTTCTGATCCGCCGTTGAGCTGGTGTACGGCTAAACACATTGTCGATAGCACGATTATCTGTCGTAGCATTAGTACGAACAGCTGATTTATGCACCTGGGTACTACCTCCAATTGTATTACTGCCAATCTTTTTCTTGCGTGGCCGACCAGGCCCCCTTCCGGGAACACTCTTCTTAGTAGCAGACACCATTTAACAGCTTTTGAAATGATGGAGTCATTCAAATTTAACTATTAAAAGAAGCTTTATCGTCTATTTATGAAGCGGTGTATTCAAATGTGCTTTTTTTAACCAAAAAACGTTAGTTTTAGATTATCCTCCGATTGGTTTCAAAAATATTAACTATTCCGTGCTGAAATATACCCAATGCTACTACAAACCGCGTACAAATCAGCTCTCGGACTCATATATACTTAGATCCTCCTACCCCTGTTTATGGGATTAATATTCGGTCACCAGTTACAAGTGAACGGACCCAATTCATATTCTTTAATAGTTGCTATTGGGTGCCATAGATGCCATAGAATTCAGTATTTAGACTCTACCTGTCGCAGCGTGCATCAATTCGAGTGTTTCTCATGACACTGGTAGCTTATAGGAGTCTAAGAGCAACTGCCGCACATGGTATGTCAAATTACAGTAGGGGCATGCTCTTGAAGAACAGAGTCGTAAAATAGTATTCAATTTCGGTCAAAAATAGTATTCATAGAAGATGAATTGGCAGAGAAATGGAGTGAGCGCATTCGGCGAGTCAACAGGTACTGTCAGAATTTTAGTTCCTGTACTGTTTAAATTGCTCTATTGGTTTACAATCACAATATATTGATGGATGGTCAAAAATATTCAGTTTTCACACTACCTAAAAATTATTGGCCATTCTTTTTAAGCTGTAAGATCAGTGGTAAGGGAACTTCCAGAAGGGCTCCATTGCACGGGTTGGTGCCTCTTCCGGGCACTGGATGTACCCCCGTCCTTCGAGGAGTCGGAATTGCACTCCTTTGAGCAGATAGTAAACGGTTTGGAGGATGGGCGCCGGCACACCCAGCTCTTTGGCGGTGCGCAATGGATTGCCGAGGATAACCTCAAGCTCTATAGGGTTTCCTTTTTCCACATCGACCATCATTGAAGGATGATAATACACACCTTCATCAGAGAGGAGCATTTTGTAGTCAATATCATCCGGCTCTAGCGGCTCTCCCAGTGCCTTTAGTGCAATGGCTTTAATCTCCTGCATTGTGGGAATGATAAGCGACTGGTCCAACCCCGACAGGTAGAGTCGTCCCGTGTCCAATGGCACAAGCGCCGAGATGGTGTTAATGCAAGAATTGTAGATAAGCTTGGTCCATCGTGCCTTGTCGAGATTAGGTACAAACTCGCACTGGGCTCCACTGGCCCCATAGAGATCGACAAATTTCTTCGCAGTGTCGACGATCTTATCCTTGGGGATCCCCGGAGAGGTATAAAACCCAACCTTGAGCTTATCATGTTCCTTGTGGAGAATGCGTCCATGGAGGTTCATTGATGCAATCATGCTAATGCCGGAGAGCACAATGTTCTCGGGGAACCGCTCGGCAACTGGTTTTTCAATGCCAATGCCATTCTGCATGAGAACAATCACCGTGTGACCGGGGGTCACCGCATTGGCAATAATATCCTCCGACCTGTACAGCTCGGGGAGCACCTTCATGCAGACCAAAATATAATCATACTTTTCACCATTTGCTACAGCCGCATCCACGCTGTTGACGATGCGCGTCGGTCTCCACGAGTCAAAGTTGCCATACTCTACGGATTCAATAATAAACCCTTTTTCTAGTACTCGCTCGTAGTCGCTGCGGAGCACGCTTGTTACGGCGGACCTGCCCGAAAGTTCGAGCCCCAGCGACGCAATCGTACCTACTCCGCCAGAGCCTACAAGCAGAACATTGGCCTTCTTCCCAGTCATCTCTTATTATTGGTTTATAAAGGTTGGAGACGTGGAGTGGCTACATATAGCTTTTTGAACTGCCGCCTGGCTGCATCAACCCCAGATTTTGGACGCGGTGGGTTGCCCTTCCGACGGCGGCTAAATGGCCTCTACCACCCCGAAAGTTATCCCACCGCGATTGAGGAGTATGAGAGCTGATAAGAAGTACAAGTAGACCAACACGACCTTGATTGACGACACGGAATGAATAGATTCATACGACTGGTGTTCTTTAGCCATACCGTAGTTAGGGATCGAATGCTCTTACCCGTTTGGTTACGCATGGTGCGGCTGTTGGGAGTAATTACGGGGCCGTAACCAACTCCGTTACAACCATTGATAATCGGGTCATTACCAGATATTTATAAATATCGACTATCTAGGGCCTCTTCAGCAGAGTATTACGAAGGACAATTGGATATATTCCTTATTAGGGCTAGGTAGGCTGTTCCATGGACTATGTATCAGTAGTCTAGACCACTAGAGGTAGGCACTAAAAGTGATTTGAGGTACTTGTTTGTCTTCACAAACTTGCAGCCAATTCAAAGATATCTACTACTCCACTTTGACATAACAATAGTAGCAAATTGACTGATCATAACATTTGGAAATCCACATATTGCACAGCGCAATCTCCGGTCTCGTTCCGGCCCTAACACAAACTCTAATAAATTCAATAATGGACCAGCTTCTGTCGTTTTAATCTAGAGCCAACATTTCTATCCAATCAAGTTCATCTTGTAACTATAGTACATTGACCCCTTTGATTAAAGTTGCGTGGAACTATTGTGGTGTAATTTTGAACCGATAGGAACCTCCGAAAAACGCGTTCCGGCACGACGAAAGGGCTAGATGAGCAGCACTCAGCCAGCAGCCGTCAACAGCAGCTCTGGCAGCCTGCATAAAAGACGGAACAGGTCCACTGCCCTGTCTCCTTCGAAACGAAGTATCGAGGCCAATACCAAAATCACGTCCTACTTTGAAAGGTCCCCCAAGAAGCCCAACCGCGTTGGCTCAGCCGACTCCTCGCTGTGCCCTGCATCTGCCACCCCACTAGAGTCCATTGGCGAGAGCCCAGGGGTGGCTATTCCTTCTATTGAATCTCCTGGGGGGACTGAGGAAGAGGACTATGCTGAGATAGCAGCCAGTGCCTCTCCGATACGCCTGCATCAGCAGAGGAAAGGTTCCGAGTCCACGAGAGACCCATTCATGACCGAGGCGGACAGTTATTCAAGTAGCACGTATGAGTCCGCATCCCGTGACGAATACAAGACTCCGAAAGAGCGCCAACGGCAGAAGCAACGCGAGCGGGAACAAAGCATACAGGATGCCATGGACTATCTGTCCAAGCAATTCGTCTCTCCCGCGTGCTATACAAGTCCAACCAAGCGCAAGCTCATTGTGGAGGAACTCTCCGAGTCGGCGAAGCGCCTCGCGGTAATGCGCCAGGCCGGCACGACATGCAAAGATCTTTTTGTGTTTAGCGTCAGCCATTTACAGTCCAATTATTACGAAGTAGATATATCGACCAAAAAGGGGTCAGATTCACAGTGGCTGCTTTTCATGGCCAATAAGAAGACGCGACAATGGTTCTTCGCCAACGATGTGACGGACACTATGGATCCCCGCATGTATCCCCCGTACAATGACATTTGTGCCAAATGGATTCGCAGTGAAATTGCAGTGGAAGAGGATTCTTGGATGCGCGCAAAGTACTGTAAAGTATGGGATCGTATTCTGTGCAACGACATTGACCACAAGCGCATCTCCGAGGACCGTCTCCGGGCTCTGGCCATTGCCATGATGCGCGACATTGGCGCTAATGATAAGCTGTTCGATCGACCCAGTGAATACAAGGAGTTTGTGCAAGACGTGGTCCCTGAGTTGTTTACCCAGGGAGGCATTCGGAACCGCGACTTGCTATCCATATCGGCCCAGGGCCACATTGAGTGCATACTGCGAATCATTACCGACAGTTACTGCTATTTGTTGGGGAAGCAATTTAGTGTCAAGGCGTTTTACTTTGCATTGACAGTTGCGCTAGTGTGCAGTGCCGACTGTTTGCTGAGCGCCAACGGCTCACTGGAGCCTGCCCGGGCGGTCTCTGAGCTTGTGAGCTGTGTGCCGGAGGATATTTGGGAAACCAAGGTATTTGGCATGGTACTGGGCCTTTCCCTTGAGTTTTCAAATAATCTACTGCGACGTCGTCTACTGGATTTGTTGAGTACAGCCCAGTCGATGAATGTGGTGTCATCTCTGCGCATAATGTACTGGCGGCAGAGTCTCGCGCTGGCGAGCTTGACCGAATCCACCAAAGGATTGTCGTATGGGCTCTCTGCAGAAGACACAATTATGAACGTTATCGCGCCCTATGCTAGTAAGCACTGGAGGTTTGCAACCAAGGCACAGGTCCTTGCGCACAAAGAAAAGCTGCGGTTCCAGTTCAGCTTTACTCTGCACGCTCTTTCCTGTAATCTCGAGCAGATATCTCAACAGGATGTGGGAGGTGAATCTGGTGGTAAGGATAACCGAGTAGAGTCAAGACGGACCCTACAGCTTACGCTAGACAACCTGCAAGTCCGAATGGGCATTCCAGATGGCTCTGACGCTGCGCATACGGGGTTGTTTGAGTCGCTACAAGCATTGACCCTCTTTTTGGCGGAGTCTCTCAACTTTGAGCGGCTCTCCTAAAACCCATCCACCTCCACAATATACATTTACCCTATTCAATATGTGCATTGGAAAGGATTGACGACAAGAGGTCTACACTATTAATTATTGCATCACCGCCATTGATGGCTGTATCATCAGTGTCTGTATCACCATTGGTATCATCCTCAAACTTTGGTACTGGTGAGCTATGGCTGCTGTTTTCTGAAGCAACAGGTTTGCTTGAGCCTGCGGCCATCTCTTTGACGGCATTATTTATGGCCAGCGTCTCGCGGAGCTGAGAGAGAACGAGTGTCAAATTGACCATGACTCCCCTCATCTCGTCTAGCTTCTTCTCAATGCCTCCATTAGAGACTCGGTACCGCCCGTCTTTCTGGTATTTGCGAGGGCTATGGTATCCGCACCACTTTTGCCGTGGCTTGTATCCACAGCGCTTGTTGGTATTCTTATTAACGAACTGGCACATTGCTACGATTGAAAAAACTCAATTGAACAAAATTGTAATTCTTGAAAGACTTCCAAATCTCATCATCCTGCTACACATCTTGCGTTAAGTCTAGCCCCATATATTACATCTCAAACGCACTAGCGATGCCCCATTACTCGGCAGTATCGGGGTATTAGGGTAGAGAGGGCGATGCAAAGTTACCCGGCTATCACGGAAAATTTGTGGACAACCTCCCAAAACGCGTAACAAAACACCACTTTAAATTGAATACGAGCCGTCACTAGTCGCCATCGATCCCGCAGTTTAGAATCGGCGCTTTTGAGCAGAGCTTTTTTTCTCCCATTTTTATACCCTGCCTGTGGGTACCTGGTGCGTCTTTGACATAGGAAAAAAGGAAACGAGAATCGCTCATTTCCTTGGTGGATAAGAAGACGACTAGGCAGTTTCATCACATGACCGAAGCACAATCGCTGGCCACGGCTGGATCACAGCCCTATGAGGGGTACCCCATTGACCGCGGGTTCCGGGTGGCGCACCAGAAGGTCTCTATCGACGTGAATCTTGCGGACTGGTCGCTGGAGGGATGGACGGAGCTGACGATTGTGCCCACAGACCCAGCGCTGAAGCACATTCGCCTTGATTGTCGCCAGGCGCGGGTGCATAACGTTACAATTAATGGCCGCAAGAGCCCTTATTTTCATCAGGACGCGCTCCGTACCGTGTCCATGTCCCAGCATGCCACTGTTAACCAGCACCACCACTTTCGACATGGCATTGAAGACCTGCTCTCGGGGTACTTGCCAGGGGAGCTTGTTCTGACGGTCCCCAAGGGGGTGAGGATTGTACCGCAGGATCCCAATTCGGCCGCCAATGCGAATTTACCGGCTGGAGCCGAAGGAGCGTTTGTTCCGCTCACTGTAAAGATTGATTTCTGTCTCACGGATGCAAAGACTGGTGTCAATTTCGTAGGCGGGGAAGGGAGCAACATTCGCAAACCATTTTGGCATGCGTATACGACCCATTCGCCAATTGGACAGTCTACGAGTAGTTGGTTGCCCTGCCTCGACGGCATGTGGGACGCCTGTACGTGGCAGATTGAGATATCTGTTCCGCGGACAGTTAGAGACATTGGTAGAAAAGACATTCAGCCTCAGAAGGAGGAAGAGGATAAGGGGGAGGAAATTGATGAGGATATTGCCCTGAGCGACGCAGAACGTGAAGAGTTGGACCGGGATGTTGTAGTGATTTGCAACAATAACCCATCATCAGAGGTACGTTTTCTTTGGGTTATTGAGGGTCGAACTAACTAACAAATTATAGGTCGCACATCCATTTGATCCGTGCAAAAAAGTCGTGTCGTTTGACATGTTTACACCGCTTTCAGCTCACCATATCGGTTTCGCAGTTGGTCCTTTCGTACAGACTCCCGTAACAGACTTGAAGGACAACAATGAGGACGATCTTGAGCAGGAGGAAGAGGACGACACAAGCACGTCGGTGCCAATATGGGTATACACATTCCCGCACATGGTCAACGACGCCATTAATACGTGTCTATTTTTGTACAAAACAATGGAGTTTTACACGCGAGAGTATGGGTCCTACCCGTACACGTCGTACTCGATTGTGTTTGTCAACGACTCTGAGGTGGAGGCGGCAACGGCAGCGGGGTTGGCCATTTGCAGTGACAAGCTGCTGTTTTCGCCCGAGGTGATTGAGCCGCTCTTCACTAACACGGAATTGCTTTCTGTGGTTCTCGCGAACCAGTGGAGTGGCGTTAATTTGGTGCCTGAGACGTGGAACGACATGTGGATCACAGTGGGGATTGCACATCATATGGCAAATTGCTTCATCCGCAAGCTGTTTGGCAATAACGAGTACCGGTTCCGCATGAAGCAACAAACGGAGGTTATCTGCCAGGAGGACATTGGCAAGCCACCTCTATCAGAGCCAGATTTCCTGCATCCCATCACTGAGGAGGACTTGGGCTTCATTAAGCTCAAGGCACCTGTAGTTTTATTTATTTTGGACCGCCGAATGACCAAAACCGACCGGTCTCTGGGGCTCTCACGAGTCCTGCCCAAGCTGTTCCTGTTCGCCATGTCGGGCGGTGGTGGGCTCAACATTGCGACCATTAACACGCAGCAGTTTCAAAAGCTGTGCGAGAAGGTGGGACACAACCAGCTCAATTCGTTTTTTGACCAGTGGGTTCGCGGGTCGGGGTATCCCATCTTTCGGATCACACAGCGGTTTAACAAGAAGCGAATGTTTGTTGAGATGGGTATCCGCCAAGTGCAGAATGCCGAAATTGGCGGCAAGCGCCTTGACGATAAGCACTTTGTAAAGGATGCCAAACAGGCTATGGACACTGGCAGGGCATCCTATCCAGTGCAGCCCATCTTCACGGGCCCCATGACGATACGAATTCACGAAGCTGATGGTACGCCGTACGAGCACGTGGTCGACCTTAAGGAGAACTTTACCAAGCTTGATATTCAGTACAATACCAAGTACAAGCGGCTTAAGCGAACCAAGAAGAATGCCCAGGCCGCTGCTGCTGCCGCTGCTGCGGTAGTAGGTAAGGATGTGCCGGAGGACACTGAAGAGAACGATGCTGATCTCGACGGTGTCTTGCTCCATTCGCTTGGCGACACGCTCCAAAGTGATGAGGAAATCACCGAGTGGAGGCTTACAGACTGGACCAAGGAGGAAGAAGAGCGCATGATGAACGAGGCGTTTGAGTGGATCAGAGTCGATTCAGATTTCGAGTGGATCTGCAAGCTGTATATTAACCAACCGGACTACATGTTCAACTCCCAGCTCCAGCAGGACAGAGACGTGGCTGCCCAGTTGGAAGCCATCCGATACTTTGGCGATTCCAAGTCCTCGGCGCTTTACTCATCCATTTTGGTAAAGACCCTGGTAGACCGGCGGTATTACTATGGGGTCAGGGTCGAGGCGGCTAATGCGCTGGCCAAGTGTGCAGTAGAGGAAACGGGATACATTGGCATGTTCCATCTCAAGAAGGCGTTCCAATCCATGTTCTGTTTTGAGAACTCGTTTATCCCTACTGCCAACGACTTTTCCGATTTTACAAACTATTTTGTGCAAAAGGCCATTCCGCGGGCTATTTCGCATGTGCGAGACCCGCAGAACAATTGTCCCATGGAAGCCAAGAATTTTATTCTAGATTTGTTGCGGTACAACGAGAACTCGAGCAATAGTTTTAGCGACTGTTACTACGTGGTCTCGCTCATTGAGTCTATGGTCAATACGCTGCGTCCACTTCCGGGGGCTGACAAGGGGATTGCCAGCGATATCACCCTTGAAATGCGCCAGTTTGTGAGTAAGGCAGTAGAGGAGATTGATCGATGCTGCCGGATGGATGCGTGGCTACCGTCGGTGCAAAATATGGTGACTATTTCCACTATTGAGCAGAAAGACTGGCTTGCCCGTGAAGGTTACATTGAAGTTAAGCATGAGGAGTTGATTCAGTACACCAAGTGTGGCACCAACAATGATGTGCGGCTAGCGGCGTTTGGAAGTCTGCTCAACCTGGGCGGTATGAAGAACAAGGCGCTACTACACTATACCTTTGTGACTGCGGCGCATGACCACTCCAACTATGTGCGGTACTCGCTGATAGAAAGGCTCGAGCAGGTTATTGGCATTGTGGCGCTCAATGGCGATATTAAGCCGCTCGAGTCTAAGAGCGTTACCAACGGGCACCGCAATGGGGGTGGCAGTGGCAGTGGTAGAATGGACGACGCCATGACGCTGGACAATACAAAGCCGGTAAAGATGGTGACGAATGGTGCTGACCATGCTACTTTGGCTGCGCCGGCGGCGGTTGCATCGTCTCTATTGCCGGAGGTGAATCCGCACATGCCTGGCGCCGTATCGAGTAACCCGATGGACGTTCGTCGAGAGCAAATGGCCCGTCACGCCATTACGACCTCTATTCAGCAGGTGCGTAGGGTTTATGGGGACATTCCGCATCTCAAGCGTGAGTTATGGATGGCTATCAACGACCCGACACATTACGGCATTGTGCAGAAGCGGATAATGCTTGACATTAGCCAGATTCTGTTCCCTATTGTGGACAGCTTTATTGTGACGCTTAATACGCCGCGCCCCAAGAGGCTTGTTGCCAAGTATCTAGGAGAGGGCAAGGTTGTCATTAAACGGGAAGGGCGGCTCAAGATGGTGCTCGGGCTCAAGGGCAAGAAGGTAACCAAGCCCAATGGCAAGGTGGCTCGGGCCACCTCGCGGAGGGCTGGGGATGAGCCACGCAGGCTGCGTACCCTAGTGGAGCCACCACCACCGACGCCGCCGCCTGCTGAGGTGGAGCCAGTGGACTCAAAACCGAGACTCAAGCTTAAGCTTGGGCTCAAAAAGAAATGAAAACATATTTATTAGTGTCTTTAATGTATGATAGAACTGTATAGTAGTCTTCTAAATGGTATCACCAATCTACCCATCTATCAGGTGTCCATCAGGTACCAACTGTCATCAGGGCAATAGGTACAGTGATGCGGTTAGTTAAAGTACTCGGGGAGAACCTTGGGGAGCTCCAAAATGTCACGAATGACATGGGATCCAGCCGGCACTTCCGGCAATGGATCAGGGTCTTCGACAAAGTGGACCGTCTCCTTCCACCCCAGCTTCTCGGCGGCTCTAATGTTGATATAACTATCGTCGACGTAGAGACACTTTTTGGGGTCGGTTACGCCCGCATGGCGCATAACCTTGTCGTACATCTCAGTCTTGGGCTTGCACACCAATGGGTACTGGGCATAATCGCAGAACGTGATCCCGTCAAACAGGTCTTCAATACCCAACAACTTGACGACCCGGAGACCATGGTTGATGTAAGCATTGGTGAAAAGCCACAGCTTCTTCACCTTGGTCCGGTCAATGCTGAGCAGCATATTTCGCAGCTCTGGATCCGGCTTGAGGATATCCTGGAGGGGGAGGGCATCGTCAACCTCCTTATTGTACTCCAGCGCATCAATTTCGTGGAACCGCACCAGGCCTTCAATGGCAAGGCCAAACTCGGTGTAGTACCGTCTATGCAGCTCACTGGCCTGCTCGTCATCCAGCTCGAGATGGTTCACAAAGTAATTGTGAATGTACACCTGCATCAAATCATGAATCTTGGTCGACTTTCGGTAGAGACCTGACCCGGGTTAGTTTACAACCCCCCCCCCACTATTTTCGGTACTCACAGTTGTCTATATCGAAGAAGAAGACGAGCCCGTCTTCGTCATTCTGGGCTTCCTGGGCAAAAGTCATCGTTATCGGGTTAAAGGTCCGCCTCGATCGGATCTTCAGCCGAGGCCATTAGTCAGACTTTAATTGCAGTTTTCTAGCGTACAATATGGTCCCTGCGCATATATCATCATATGGCCCCGATGCGAAATCTGGTAACAGGGGTCAGGGGTTGGGCCATTGGAAGCATGCCAAATGAATAGGCCAACGCAACAGACCACGGGCAGCAGAGCGTACCAGAGTATAATGTCGCAGGGCTATTTAACATCCACCCGTACAGCGTGATTTTCGTCCACCCGTGCGGCTTGGTAAACGGACGATGAGACATATGTGCGGCTTGTTGTCTCACAATGTCTTGTATTTTACCTCAAGTTAAGTTAACTAGTGACTCAATATCAATCGGCCCGCACATGAAGAGCGATAGCGGGCAGCATATAATGCCCATCCGATAATTGACTTGTTTCCATAAGACGACTCGTTTTGTGGAGAAGCGACATAACTATTCACAGAGCACAGGATGAAGACGGTGATACGACGAAGCGTCACCAAGCGCTTTAATCACACCGCGCGGATCGCCATGCTGGACTCTGCCCTGGACATTGAACCGGGGACCTACACGTACCCCCCGCATTCCCCGGTCATCAACGCCAGACACTTTTACCAGAACACAGTTCTTATGGACTGGGTGCGCCGCGAGCCGCGACCCGTGTCGCTGCGCCAGCTGGCGTTCTTTGGGCGCAAGCTCAACGAGGAGAAGCTCCTGGCGTCGGCGAACTTTGTCCGGGTCGAGCTCCCCGTGCGAATTGCGCACCGTATCCGTGATATGCAGGTTCTGCCGTACGCCGTGGTATCGAATTCGCACCTGTGTGACGTTTATGAGAAGTACTACATTGCGTTTGACCGGTTTCGCAAGTTCCCGGCGATTCTCTCTCTTGAGGACAATGAGCGATTCTGCCAGCTACTCGACCACCTGCTTAATGAGCACCTCTCCGTGATCCCCAACCTGGTGATGGGGGTCATTGAGAGCTCAATTGCATACTCGGCCGGCGCCGACATGCTGGACCAGTTTATGGCCAAGGTGCTATGTTCCCGTATCTCGCGGCGCGTTATCGCCGAACAGCATCTTTCGCTGACCCAGGCATATAACCGTGGCGTTAGGAACACTTCAACGGACCCGTCCTACATTGGTGAGGTGTTTTTGCAGTGTTCTGCCAAGCAGAGCATTGAGGAAGGCGCAGAGCACGCAAAGAGCCTCATCCGCGAGCTCTACCCGGATGCCGAGATGCCCCAAGTCGAGATTGAGGGCCACGTCGACACCAAGTTCCCGTATATCAAGTCCCACCTCGACTATATTATTGGCGAGATTATGCGCAATTCCATCGAGGCCACCGTGGTGCAGCAAATGAAGCACAAATTCTACAAGCACCCGCCGCCCATTGTCGTCTCCGTGTCCAACACGCCGCAGAACGTGCTGTTTAGAATCTCCGACCAGGGCGGCGGCGTCCCAGAGGACGTGCTGCCGCATATCTGGAGCTTCGCCCACGGGCCCCGCAAGGAAGCACGGCTACACAACTTTCAGCAAGTGCCCATGTTCGCGGGGCTCTCCAACGAGGTCGGCACCTACGCAGAGCGCAACACCGAGGCCGCGGACCACCACCCGCCGCCCACTAACCGCATTGTCCAGTCCTCGCTGAGCTCGCTCGCGGCGCGGAACCCCCAACTCAAACTAGGCATGGGGCTCCCGCTCAGCAGGATATACGCCGAGTACTGGGACGGCGCGCTGGAGCTGCAATCGCTCGAGGGCTACGGCACGGACGTGTTTTTGAAGATCTCGCGCCTCGGCAACCAGAATGAGAAACTCCAGCTCGACAAAGTTTAGCATTGACGTTTAATTTATTATCTTTTTTTTTCTCGTGCGGCGGGTGCGGCTCAAGCCGCAATACCAGAGTCTGGGCGCGGGACCCGCGCTACGGGAGCTCATACCCCACACCGCCGGTTATCCTGGGGGACCAGTCCCCCAGACCCCCTGTAGCAGGGGCTACGCCCCTAGAACCCCAATTGAGCGGGGGTCTGGGGGCAGAGCCCCCGCTACGGGAGCTCGAGGGCTGGCCCTCGAAGACACTACGCCGCCAGTTATCCTGACAAGCAATTGCGTAAGCTAGCAATAGATCAGTTTAGAATATACACGTTTACGCATCCTTCTCCTCTTCGGCCATGTAGTGGAGGTAAGCGCCGAGGGTCTTGGCGCCCTCAATATAATTGGACACGTCAATCTTCTCGTTGGTGGAGTGGGCGCCGTCGTCGCCACGGCCGACTGGAAGCAGGATGACCGACGTGTTGAGCGCGTTCTGGAAGGTGAGGGTAATTGGAATGGAGCCGCCCTCCCGGGTCAAGTCTGGCTCGACGCCCCACACGTCCTTAGTGGCCCGTCGCGCGGCACGGAAGGACCAATTGTTGGGGTCGGAGACCCAGTAGTCGCCGTCGTGGAGCAGCTCACAGGTGCACTTGTTCTTGGAGCCGAGCTCAGCAAACACCTTGTTCACGTAGGAAATGACCAGCTCGTCGAGCTTTCGCGGCTCAATGTTGGGCACGGTTCGGATCGAGAACTTGCCCGACACCTTGGCCGGGATGACCGTCTTGGCGCCGGACGAGTAGAACGCGCCCTCGACACCGTGGATCGACAGGGATGGGTATCGCCATCGCGCCTGGAGCGCCGGCTTGACCTCCGAGTGGATCACCGTCTTGGAGCCAATGTTCTTCTCAAAGCCCTCCACGTCGAACTTGATGTTGTCGTACCGCGCGTCCTCCTCCGCGGTCAATGGCGCCACCATGTCCGAAATGCCGGGGATGAGAATCTTGCCCGAGGGGTCCACCAGCTTGGAAAGCACATGGGACAGGTCGATCATGGGCTCGTGGACAACGCCGCCAAACAGACCAGAGTGCAAGTCGGCCGCGGGGCCCTCAATGGCCACCGTGTAGTAGCTAACACCCCGCACGCCGTAGGTGAGCACCGGGTGGGAGTCGCCGAGCCAGTAATTGTCGGAGATGCACACGGCATCCACGCCCTTAAAGTACTTTTCCGCCTCGGCCTTGATGAGGCCGTCCAGCCCAATGGAGCCAGACTCCTCCATACCCTCAAAACAGAAGGTGATGTTCACGGGGAGCTCGAGCTTGAGCTCGTTGTGCGCCTGCAGAATGTTGAGCCAGTCAATGACCGGGCCCTTGTCGTCGGTCGCGCCCCGGCCGTACAGCACCTCGCCCTTCTGCACCAGCGTGAATGGGTCCGTGTCCCAACCGTCCTCCTTGAGCGCGGGCTGGACGTCATAATGGCCGTAAATGAGCACATTCTTCTTCTTGGGGTCCTGGCCGTATCGCGCCAGCACAATGGGAGGCAGCGCAATGTTGAGGCCCTCCTCAATACCAAGGTCCTTGAGCTCAATGTCGGTGCAGCCGAGCTCGCCCAGCTGCTTCTCAAGCCACTTGCCCATCTCTACGACCTTTGGCCGGTGCTCCGCGTCCGCAGACACGGATGGAATGGCGACCGCCTCGCCCAGTCCTACTCGGTTAGCCGCTTTCTACATCTAGTGGGTTACTTACGCGCAATGAACTGCGGCTTGAGCTCGTCAATTCTACACGGGTTAGCGGGCTACGCGTACGGGGGAGACCTACTTGTTGAACAGTTGTTGGATTTCAGCAGAGACCATGGTGATTGATGATGTGGAGAACGAGCGAATCGGAGTTTTTTTTATTCCTGGTACACGGCCCGTTGGGGTCGCGCAGGGAGGGCATCTGGGAGCTGCAATGCCCGTCCACAACCGGCGTGGCGCCGCTCGGAGTCCATAGCTCGCAAACCGGGCGCCGCTCGTCATCTTAGAGGGGTTTTGGACGTGTAGCAGACAGGTTCGGCTCGTCAACGGAAGGCCTTGAGTGACCCTTGGGCCATGCTGGTAGGCGCTGCCGCGCGCCCCGTGCAGACCCGGGCCGGCTCCAATTGCCGCCAATTGCCTCCGCCGGTCTCTACAGAATTTACTGGGCTCTACACGACTGTTACGGAGTTCATTCTACGGCCGCTACGGCCTACTGACCGGTTAGCTCTCCAGCTGGGCTGGGCCTCTCGGTTGGTGCCGTACGTGTGGCCAGAGACACTCATCGCATTAATTTCGTGCCGCGCACGCCCCATTACGCCATGCCGCGCGCCCCCAGTTGCCCCGGCAATGCGCTCCGGGGTCCTAGGGGCGGAGCCCCTGCTACTGGGGGTCTGGGGGACTGGTCCCCCAGTGCAATTGGTCGCGTCGTGTCTTCGAGGGCCAGCCCTCGAGCTCCCGTAGCGGGGGCTCTGCCCCCAGACCCCCGCTCAATTGGGGGTTCTAGGGGCGGAGCCCCTGCTACAGGGGGTCTGGGGGACTGGTCCCCCAGTGCAATTGATCGCATCGTGTCTTCGAGGGCCAGCCCTCGAGCTCCCGTAGTTGGGGGGAAACCCCCCAAACCCCCCGTTCAATGGTCGAGTCGGGGACCATCGAGGATAGTGTCTTAACCCCCGGTATAAATATGCCCAATTCAAGTGATCCCAGCACATTCAATTGCCTAGGTGACCCGCATCTTCTCTCTCTTGTAGTCTACTGTAATACCTTGTTCATGGAAGCCCTACCAGTTGATATCGTCATTATACATTGTGTGGCCGTTATGTAATGTCTCAAGTTTGTGCATTTAAATAGTACTACAATGCCCATATCAGAAACTATTTAACACAGATTGTATCTTGCAATTGTGAGACGTTAGTAGTCCACGGCGGATCTCGTAAACTCAAAAGGGGCTTGGAGTATGGTTGATATTCTAGAGTGGTTATTAACAGATTTACCAGCATGATAGAATGGCCCATCAAAAGGGTCTTCTTGGAAGCGCGATTGGTAACCATACTCAATTCAACAGCAACAGAAAACTGGAGTATACAATAATTCAACTCGTTAATGCTAACTACCGGTACATTGATACGGCTTTACAAAACAAGC
The DNA here is from genome assembly GCA_030558815.1 of Blastobotrys malaysiensis. Classification (NCBI taxonomy): domain Eukaryota; kingdom Fungi; phylum Ascomycota; class Dipodascomycetes; order Dipodascales; family Trichomonascaceae; genus Blastobotrys; species Blastobotrys malaysiensis. The sequence continues at coordinate 117,435 of JAKTQL010002488.1, forward strand.
AGTCTACTACTCGACCCAAAGACGACGATCTTGATGTAATTAACAAACTACGCCGGTTAGGGACCAATAGACGGGATTCTAATCTCGAATTACCTTGGGATCTAGAGCAGCTCCCGTCGGAAGTCATGTATAACTTTGTTGTCAGCCTTGGTCTAGAGTCGCTCATGTCCTTCCGCATAGTTGGAAGCCAGCAATTCATGCACAAGGGATTGTGAGATATCTCAGCGAGTGCAATACGCTACTCTACTAGTTATCCTGGGGACCAGACCCCTGTGGCTCTGCAGCACGGAGGGTCCGCTGATTTAACGTTAATTCCCATTCGCTTGTATAGGGTCGTTTCCGTACGACGCAGAAACGCTTTCAATACTTAACATTCAGCCTGGATGGTCTTCAATGGACTCTAAATCACTCTAGGGGATGACACTGGGGGACCAGTCCCCCAGACCCCCCTGTAGCTCCGCTGCTGCGGAGAGCCCACTGATTTAACGCTAATTCAAATCCGCTTGCATAGGCCTGACGGGGGTCCGGGGGCAGCGCCCCCAGCTACGGGAGCTCGAGGGCTGGCCCTCGAAGACACTGCACCCCAATGACCTGGGGGACCAGTCCCCCAGACCCCCTGTAGCAGGGGCTGCGCCCCTAGAACCCCAATTGAACGGGGGTCTGGGAGCAGAGCCCCCGCTACGGGAGCTCGAGGGCTGGCCCTCGAAGCCAAGTAACCAGGGCGAATTACTACGGTTGGGTGAATTAGCAAGCCCCCCAGACGCGGTTTTTCCGTGATCCCAAACGTGCCAAATGAAAAGTTTGTGACATTAGGCGAGGGAATCGCGGTTGATGACTATTTATTCTTGATATTTTTATTGTTAATTACTGTACATAGTGTTTTAATTACGTTCCGCTAACGAATCAATGTCTGAGAGCAATGGGGCCCCGTCCGAGTCAATCTGGAATCGGCGCACGACGTAAGTGACGAGCAGGTGTTTCGACCGAGCTAACGACAGGCAGGGAAAAGTCGAGCTTCCTCGCGTCCACCGGGGTCAAGATGAACAAGCCGGGCCACTCCGGGAGCCGGTTCAACAGCCATTTCCACCACCACCACCAACGACACAAGCACAACCACCACAACGAGCCGGACGAGATCAACGGCGGGATGCGGGTGGTCAAGCCGCGGCTGGGGACGAGCGTGCTGCCGGCGAGCTGGACGGTGTGGTTCCTGCACCGGGGCCCCGGGCTCAAGATCTCCAACTACCTGCTGGCGACCAAGCAGGTGGGCACGTTCTCCACGGTGGAGGAGTTTTGGGACATGTATAGCCACCTGCGGCGCATTGACCGGCTCCCATTCACGAGCGAGTTCCAGGTGTTCCAGAAGAACGTCAAGCCCATGTGGGAGGACCCGATCAACGTGAATGGCGGCAAGTGGGTGGTGCGGCTCAAGCGCCCCATGAAGGAGCGCAAGCGGGAGGAGGAGCACCCCGCGGAGGAGCCGCACGGCATGACCCACGCGCAGTGCCGGCATCAGGCGGTGCTCCACTGGGAGAACCTGCTGCTGGCGGTGCTGGGCGGCACGCTGGTGGCCGCGGACGCGGATGTGGACCACGACGAGATTCTGGGGCTCGTGGTGAGCGTGCGGCGGGACGAGGACATATTGTCCGTGTGGACCAAGCGGCACGACAACATTGCCGGCAACGACAAGATCAAGGCCGCCGTGAAGCGGGTGCTGGGGCTGCCCGACGAGTTCAAGATCGACTACAAGGTGCATGTAGAGTCCATCAAGGAGGGGGCCAAGAAGCAGGCGCTGTACGAGCAGCAGCACCCCCCAAAGCGCCGGGAGCAGGAGAGCGGCCCGAATCAGGACGAGACCGGGTTCGTGCCGAAGCGGTACCAACAGAACTAATTCATCTTGTTCAATCGCTTGGGGGCCAGCCCCCAAACCCCCGTAGCTGGGGGCCCTGCCCCCAGACCCCCTGGGATGGTGGGGTGGTGGGGGGGTTCGGACTCAGATCTGCGTACGGCCGTGCGGTGTAAGCAGATGTGAGACCGGACCTGGGCATTGTCCATGCAGGAACAGGACGAGCCGCGGTAGAGCCATGGAGGGCCATGGCGGGCTATGGCGGGTCACTGGGCTATTCACGCCCCTACCGAGCCCTGGACGTGCTGCATGCTGCTCGCATCGTGCCATTCATCGTATTTCCCACCTCTGCGCTGGGGCCCGGAATCGGAGCATTTCGGATACGAAAGCCGTTCCTGCCCGCTTTGGGCAGCCCGCATGCGTTCGCCATCACCTAGTTGGGATTTTGGCCGCACTTTTTCCCAGTTTTGAGGCGGTGGACCACCAAGTGGACCTTTTTCGCTCTACAGCCTCTTCATTTGCGTTGCTTGAGGGGTCACCCCAGGAAACACCAGCGAAAAATAGCCACGCACCACGCCCGCGTAACGACACATTTGGACAGGAACCGCCACAGCTGCTAGTATCGCCCATGTTCTCCTCAACCCCGGGAGGCGGTGACAATGATGACCACTCGTTTTCCCTAGATCACATCCCGTCAGATAACGGAAATAAGCCGAGTATGATATCACTGATAATGCAGAACGAGAATCCCCAAGGGCCGCACCAGGCGGCGGGGGGGCTGCCTTTTGAGAGCAGCATCAATATCTCCACCGATGACGCCCAAAACGTCTCCTTCTCGCGTAACCGGGCGTTCGAGTTTAGCATCGATGCCCTGTCGGACGGGGTCGCGTCCCCGGTCTCGTCGAGTTACGACCTGTACAACCTGCCCAGCTCGGTATCGGGGAGTTTGAACGCCGGCAACTCAATGCCCTCCTCGTTGCAAAACCGTCCCATGAGAGCGGACAGCCAGGTGTCGCTTCCACGGAATGCGTCCGAGTTCTCGCTGGATGGGGGGTTCGCGTCCGAGGTGCTCCCGAGCCCGGAGATGATGAACTCGATCAACCAAAAGCACGCCAGTATGGGGCTTTATTTCGACTCCCCCATGAACCTGGCCAATGCGGATGTCATGAACGACTTGACGCAGAACCCCATACACCCGGGCAGTTTTTTCGGGTCCGGGAGCCATATTTCGATCAGCCCCAGTGCGGCGTCGGGGGTTGCGGGACCACGGCCTGGAAGCATGAACCAGTTACGGCACGCTAGCCAACAGCATTTGCAACAGTTGCAGCATCAGCAGTTACAGCAGCAGCAGCAGCAGCAACAGTACCAGCAGTACCAAACCCGCCAGGCGCAACAAGGGACGGCGAGGTTTGATCTGTTTGAAGAGGACGAGGGCATGTCGCCCCAGCATTACTCGGGCCCCTCCTCGCCTCGATTCAACCCCCCGTCACAGAATTGGCCCGCCGCGGCCATGTCCCCCCCGCAGTTTCAGCAATCTGCCCCCGGCCCCAGCATTGACCAGTTCTTTGCGACCTCGGCGCCACCGCTGTCGACGACGGGGTCCACCAACTCGACCGCGACCACTAACGATTACGAGGAGACTCAAACGCCGCACGCGGAGCAAACGCCGCAGCCGCAGCCGCAGCCGCCACAGCCGCTCATTTCGCGCAGCGCCTCGGCGACCCCGACCCTGATCAAAAAGGAGGAGATCAAAACCACCAGCGCTAATAACAACAAACCCACCGAGTGTACCAACTGCAAAACACGCACGACACCGCTGTGGCGCCGCAACCCGCAGGGCCAGCCGCTGTGTAACGCATGCGGCCTCTTCCTCAAGCTCCACGGCGAGGTGCGCCCCCTGTCGCTCAAAACAGACGTTATCAAGAAGCGTAACCGGGGCCCCAGCTCGGCGTCCAACTCGCGGACCCACTCGCGCGAAAACTCGCTCTCTACTAATGCATTGGCGCCGCTGACCCCGGCCACGGCGGCCCAGGCGACCACCACCAACGCCCAGGCGATCCCCATCGCGCCCAACAAGCGGCCCATGAGCCGCTCCGCGGGCACGACCCCGTCCTCGTCCTTCTCGGAGCCCTCGGGGCGCAACTCGCTGTCGCGGCGCCACGTGGTACTCGCCCCGGCGCCGCCGAAACCAGTGCCCAACGACATGCCCGTGCTCCAGCCCCAGTCGTACAACGAGTACAGGATGCAGCAGCGCATGAAGCGCAAAATGTCCGGAGGACGCATGATGAGCCGCCCCACGGGGCTCATGCAGCCGCTCTCGTCGATCCAAAAGCCGCAAAAGTTCACCCAGCCGTCGCCGCAGCAGATTATCCAGAACGGCCGCGGATTCCCAGTCCCGCCAGAGGACCAGCAGAACCAGGACTGGATGTAAGCACTATTTATTAACTCGTCGCCGCAGCCGCGGCTCTAATAAACTATTAACAACCATTAGGGGGTTTGGGGGTGCAACCCCCAACTACGGGGGTCTGGGGGCTGGCCCCCAGGTAATTGCTTTGGGGTGTCTTCGAGGGCCAGCCCTCGAGCTCCCGTAGCGGGGGTCTGGGGGACTGGTCCCCCAGGTTATTGGGGTGTAGTGCCTTCGAGGGCCAGCCCTCGAGCTCCCGTAGCTGGGGGCGCTGCCCCCAGGCCCCCTTGTTGCAATTGATGTATTACGTTACTCGATTGGAGCGTTTCTAAACAGGTATGACACAGACTCGCCATTGTGCAAGCGGCGGATTGCCTCGGCGAGGGTAGCGGATATATCAATGTGCTCGAGCTTTGCGCAATGGGACCGGGCTGCGTCATCGGGGATGGTATTGGTATACACGAGGCGGTCGAGTTTGGAGTTTTCAATGCGCGCCAGAGCGTTACCAGACAGAATCCCGTGCGTGACAATGGCAATGACCTTGGACGCCCCGTGGGAGACGAGCATGTCGGCCGCCTTGACGAGCGTGCCGCACGTGTCGGCCATGTCGTCGACAATGATGCACAGGCGGTCCCGCACGTCGCCGACCAAGATCATGCGCGATACTTCGTTTGCCTTTTGGCGTTCCTTGTGGATGAGCGCGAACGGCAGATCGAGCCGGTCCGCGAGCCCTGCAGCTCGCTTAGCACCCCCGGCGTCCGGGCTCACAATTACAGCGTCCTTGTACCCGTCGACCCGCGTTGTGATATAATTGATAACGCTCGGCTCGGCATAGAGGTTGTCTACCGGCACGTCAAAGAATCCCTGGATCTGCGACGCATGGAGGTCCATGGTGATGATATGGTTGCACCCGGCTGTCTCGAGCATGTTGGCCATGAGCTTGGCGGTAATGGGCGCCCGCGACTTGTCTTTCTTGTCCTGTCGCGCGTAGGGGAAGTTTGGCACCACTGCGGTGATGCGGCGCGCCGAGGCGGTTTTGCACGCATTGATGAGAATAAGCAGCTCCATGAGGTAGTCGTTGACGGACCCGGTGCCCGTCTGGATGACAAAGACGTCCTCATCTCTTACCGACTCGCCAATGGTCACCGCCGTCTCGTGGTTCGAGTACTGCGACACATGGACCCGGCACAGCTCCGTGCTGAGCCGCGCGGCAATCTTCGCCGCCAGCTCGTGGTGCGAGTTTCCGGAGAGGATCTTTATGCTATTGGAGGTGCTGGACGTGGACATTTGGACTGGTGGTTTAGGTCCCGGGGTAAGGTCTGCATTGCATGATGATTTGGGAGCTCATCGCATGAGTGCGGCGTGAGACTCATGTCGTCATTTAAGGTTCTGGTTGGTCACGATAATTTTTAGGAACGATATTGTTAAATGTCAATGTAGTTAGAGTGATTGTTAGGCAGAGGTTGTACGTTGCAATCGGCTACCATGGATACCAACGTTTAGATACAGTGTAGTCATGTCTGGTACTGCTGGATAAGTCCAAGCAGTATATAGATAAACATACTAATCTGAAATAACTATAACAACTATATATTACATTCGATAAATCCTGTAGTATTGTATCGAATATTGACGTCCTTCGGATATTACGGCTATCGGACCAATACTGGTACCAGGTAGGTAGAACAAGTCATTGTGCCAACCGGTTGCAACGCTCCATTCCATCACTTACGAAGAATGAGGTAATGTTCAGAGTATGTGAAGAACGGGACGAAGAAATAGCCACTTTCGCCTAGGCAACGGACTCTAATTAAAGATTGCTACTATTATTCAGATTACTACCGTACCATGTACCTGGTATGTACATCAAGCGCTATGGAAAACAAATTAACAATTGGAGTCCATGCCTGGGCTAATGATGAGTTGAGCTATAATAATCTTTGATCAGAGTCCATACCAGGACTAATGACGAGTCGAACGTAATAATAATCTAGAGTCCACACCAGGGCTAATGACGAGTTTAATTTACTGACCAAAATACCCAGACCGGTTATAAGAAGTTGAACGGATCAGTCTCATCGTTTACTGTAAAAGTGCTCTAATAGCACAGATCGCAATTTCACAGGGTCCATCCAAGGCTATCTCTGGCAGACTAAGAGCTTTCGAGTCAAAATGACCCATCCTAAACTTAACACTGCCGTATGATTATCTGATGCTAATGCGAGACATAACTATGGATCTTATCCACTTATTGAACAGCTTAAAACTAATCTGCTATACCATGGTACTAAATATCAAGATTTGTCCTGACTCTTCGCATAGTTGATCCAGGGCGGGATTTGGGTACCCATTTGGTATTTGAGAATCCAACACAATAGTCGTCATAGACTATCCGCCATTGTAAGCTCTATGGAGGTGGCCATCAGTGAAATTTCGGTATCTGGCCAGTTGATACTTTGGCTCAATTACCCGAGGTTCAATACCGTGTTGTACCATACAATTAGAAATGTATCAATTACGGATCTAACTTCCATACAATGAACCACTGGTACCACTATTGAAACGCTTTGATCAATTACTCTTGCCCAATATATAAAAATCTACTAACTATTTAAATCATTAAACGCAATACCTCTTCCCGCCATTTCAGATATGCATGATAGTGGACCGGTATGGCGGAGAACGCACTTCCCAACTAACGACTTTTAAGCAGCAAGGCAGGAGGACGATACCAACCCCCATCATGGCAGAGAGGGCAGACACACCGCCGCAGCCGGGGCAAGTAGACCTCCACAGCATCTCGTCGACTCCGGCAAAGCACGAGCTCAAGTCTGGCCGGCCCACCATTTGCATCACGGTCAACCTGCGAGAAAATGAGAACCAGGCTATTGTCGACTTCACCAAGGCGGCAGAGGACAAGTATGGGTTCGACGTGGTCCATCCCGAGCTCAAGTCGATTGCCCTGGACTTGGCTGCTGGCGATGACGACATGGACGACATTGAAGATGGGGACGGGGACGTTGATCTAGAGCAAAAGGAGACCTCTCAGCCGCCGCCGTCGCAGCCGCAGCAGCCGCAACAGCCGCAGCCAGAGAAAAAGAAGAACCGAAGTAAAGTAGAGGGTCGATACGATCTGAACGACCCGTTTATTGACGATAGCGAGATGGTGTGGGAAGAACAAGCCGCCTCGACCAAGGACGGATTCTTCGTGTACTCGGGATTGCTCATCAAGGAAGGCGAGCAGCCCATGATTGAGCGGGCAGATGGCACAATGAAGAAGAATGCGACCGCTCAATCCGGTAGTAGCGGCACTGGAGGCGCTGGAACTAAAGGCAAGGGCGGGGCCCGGAGCAAGCGTAAATCAGATGGTCCAGCGGGCGATAAGGAGCCCAAGAAGAAGAAGACTACTGCGGCTACTGACCCGGAGAAGCAAAAGGAAAAGGAGAAGAAAAAAGTTGAGAAAAAGAAGCCCAGCGCCTCCACTGCGGCCACTACCGCTACTAAACAGACAACCATACCCACAGCATCCAAACCAGACGAATCAAAGCCACCCGCGGCAAAGGAAGACGCAAAGACCAAGCCCGCGGCCAAGCCAGCAGACGAAAAGGCAAAGCCAGGGCCCAAACCGGCTGGAGAAAAAGCCAAACCGGGACCGAAACCGGGGCCAAAACCGGCTGGAGAAAAAACCAAGGCCAAGGCCAATGGGGACTCGAAACCGGCTGGTGAGAAATCTAAACCAGGCCCAAAGCCCAAGACCAAAGAAGAGCAGGCCCCTCCGGCTCCTCCGGCTCCTCAGGCTCCTCAGCCCCCTACTCCTCAAGCGGTGACGCAGCCTCCAGTAACTGTACCTTCAACTTCCCCTACTAATTAGTTTCATTTCATGTAATATTTATTCCATTTTCTTATTACACAAGCCCATTACATGGCGTTCCATTGGTAGATATATTACAATTACGCCGCTTGCTTCTGGAGGCTCTCAATGGCAAGCTTGAGCAAACTGTCACGGCGGCTAATGTTGTCCTCTTCGTCGGACTCTGCGCTGGCATCAAACGACGTGCGAAGGGTCTCTAATTTATCGGCAAACTCCTTCTTAAACTCCACCTCCTCAACCAGCGTGACAAAGTTGACCCACGCCAACAGCAGCGGGAACACGTCCTCATCTGTGGTGGCGTCCTCGCATGTCTGCAAAGCCAGCTCGCGCAGTTTGGTTCGACGCCCATCATTAAGCGTAACAATGGCATTAGTAGGCTTCCCTTCTTCCAGAGAAAGAGACCCCAGCTGCTGAGTGAGGGAGTTCTTGGTGGGTTTACGGGGGAGGGTAAGGTCCTTGAGGATTCGCACCATCGAGTCCCGGACATTGTCAAATGGACAAAACTCAAGCGTGTCGACAATGAATGCAAATGCAGTCTCCTCCGTGTGCAGCACCAGCGTCTTGGCGACAATGGAATAGACGATAATGGTGATCTCCCGCGCGGTCTCCGCGCTACGCATTTGAAGAATGCTCACCGGGATCACCAACAACTGCTGGAGGAACTGGTTAAACAGCTTTGGGGGGATTGCCTGAACCTCCTCCTTGGTAATGTTCCTCACCACTCGAAGCGCCCAGAATAGCACTGCATCCTGCACTCCGTACGGCGGTGCAGCGTCATTACGGGCCATCAGCTTTAGGGTGAGCGCCACCAGTTCCTTAAAGGACAGATCCTTCTCTACAGGGATTCGCCGGTCCATGAACCGCGACTGTGTAAACGCCAAAATGTGCCCGTCCTCCGACAGTCCTTCAAACGGCTTTTCCTCCTCCTTTGCAGACTCCTCCGTCTCAGTGTCGTCATGGCCATCGTCCTCGGACTCATCTGCCTTCTCCTCGAGCTCAATCACCGCCTTGTCGACCGCTTCTCGGAACAATTGAGTAAGATCCAAGTCGAACGAGTACATGAGCTGCACAATTCGGTCTACACACTCGTTAAAGTTCGCCACGTGCCCAACTGGGTCGTAGTCGTACAGAGACCGTCGGTACGCCTCATCCTTGTCCTCAGCACCCGTCTTGAGCTCAATGAAGAGGCGCTGAGACCACTGGGAGAGCGTGTTCTGCAGCATCACGTCCAGCAGCCACGTTAGATAGCTCTGCAGCAGCTTTCGTTGCACCCGCAGCTCAGACTCGCCAACATTTTCGTCTCCCTCATAGTCCCTGGCAAAGGTGAACAGTCGCCGGACAATTACTTCTATACCAGTAAGATCCAGGTTCTCAAGGTTCATAGCAAAGAACGATAGCAGGGTAGTTGTTGAAGTCACCAAAAACCTCGACGGGTACGCGACCCCTTTGATATTGCGCAGCGAGCTTCGCATGAGCTCAAAGTACGCGTAGAACCGAACATCGAATCGGCATTCCCGCTGGAAGTTACCCTCAAGGTCGCCAAAGATATCCATCTCCCGCTTCGTAGTGGTCAGCCCCTCAATTGCCTTGAGGTAAATCTCCTTGGAGTTACCCTTCTCCGCCAATACATTGAAGATTCGCCATACCGACTTGACATTGGGGGTATTCTGGAGCCCCACCTCCGTCGTGAACTGGTCGTTGAAGAACGGAACCACCATGGCAGGGATATCCCATCCAATCTCCTTAGCAATCTGCTCGTTTTCGTTCAGAACTTGAAGCAGCGCATCCAACACCTCCTCCTGCTCCACGTGAGGGAGCTTGAGGGCCTCCTCGAGCTGGATCTCCAGCACGGTTGCGTAGGATATCCAATCCTCAGACCGCTACCCCGCTAATTAGCTCTATTGTAACCGTGGGCGAATTAGCCAACTTACAATTGCCTCCCCCGTGGCACCCTTGATGTCCTCGATGATCTTGTCCATAGACACCGCCTGTGGCTGGTCCCCTTCGTGGTCGCTCATTAGTGTACCGCTTGTCCGATGAGTTCAGGGCCGTAGCGACCGGACCCCTTCATTTTTCCGTGTGGCAACCTCCGGAGCGCCGTAATGCACGGCTGTGCACCCGAACTTTGGGGTTCATTAAAGATGTAAATTCAGTAGACTATATTCAACTGCAGGCCTCCGACGGTAATTCAAAGGCTTTGTACTGCAAAGTTGGGTATTCCGACATAGTCTATAGCGTAAATGCTGTGCGAATGGCATGTGGGCCCAGAGCTGTTTATGCACAGTAGCAACCAACCGGGCTCCGACTGGTTTCTCAATGGGCTAAGGATTTTAGCCTTGAAAAGGTCGTCATTTCTTGGTATCTATTTTGCATAATACACTACTGTACTAGTGTATTATAGGTCATCTCCACGAGAATTCATCTCGAGATTAAATGAGATGAAATGAAACATCATCATACCATCCCACGTTCAGCCGCGCCCTACAGCCGCACCTGGACAGCCCGGCTCTATAGTACGCCAATCTATGATTCTCAGGGCACCGGGATACATACGTTGGCAAACTCTTTGCACACTTCAATTGTGAAAATTTCATGCACATGCCGTACTCATTACAGGTCTAGACTTTGCTAGTTAATAAACCTAAGGGGAATTATCCCGGCCATCTACGAAACTAGCTCGTCGTGACATCTTTGACAGCCTTTTTGCCACCCGTTGCCATAACCAAATGACCAATTAACCCATTTACTACTGCTTATAGCCCACAAGCCATGTCGAAACCAGCGTGAAGCCGCCGGCCGAGGCATGTCATACAGGGCTAAGATTCGCTGAAATAGCCTGTCTAGCCCCAAAAAGTGGAGTGGGGGCGGGACAGAGAGGGCGATCGCCTTACCACACCTAACCTCCCCCTCTGCAATTCAAATATAACTTCAACATGTTCAGAGTAGGCGTAGTTAACGCGGCCAGGATTGCCGCACGGCGTGGATTCGCCACCAGTGCTATCCGTGCCGTTCCGCGGGCCTCTCTTGCCGCTGTGATTCCACGGGCCCGGCCCACTCTGGTGACGCGACGATGGTACTCTCCCCTGACCCAGGACACTCCAGCGGAGGAGATCGAGTACAACGACATCAAGAAGCTGAGCCAGAGCGAGGACCCGAACATTGTTATTATTGACGTTAGAGAGCCAGAGGAGTACGCTGGCGGACACATTCCACATGCCGTAAATATCCCGTACAAGTCGTGCCCGGGCGCTCTCGGACTGGATCCAGAGGAGTTTGCTGAGACGTTTGGTTTTGTCAAGCCAGCCCTGGACCAGAAGCTTGTGTTCTACTGCCTTGCCGGTATTCGAAGCTCCGCCGCGGAGGCTCTTGCTGCTACATATGGCTACCAAAAGTAAGTGCGACGATTGATTGGGTAAAGTACTAACATTGATTATAGCCGTCTGAACTACAAGGGTTCTTATGAAGACTGGGTGAACCATGAGCACAAGAAGTAATTGCTGCTTTGTCCGCCCTTTTAACGTATATATATAGCGCTTTTCCCTCTTTTGTTAATGCATTGCGTTCCTGTAGATAGATCCTCTATATCCCAAATCTCATGTCGTTTATCCAAAGAGCTGTACAATTAAATAGTCGAAACCAGTTATGAACGTCTGGCTTCCGGCATAAGCTTTCGCTCCTTGGCAGTGTTCTTCTTCCGCTTCCTCTCGAGCCGCTTCTCAATGTCCTTCTTCTTCATAGTCTTGAACTTTTCCTTGAGAATGAGATCTCGCTTCTCTGATCTCTTGAGGTGATAGCCCTTCTCTCGGGTAGACTTTTTATACTTGGCCAGGACCTGTGATTCAAAGTCTCGCTGCTTGAGGGTATCAAGACGCGACTGCATAGACTGAATCTCCTTTTGTAGCGCCTCCTTCTCACCCGGGTGCCGGGCTTTTTTCAGCCGGTCTCGCATCTCAGTGAGCTCGTTTGCTCGGTACTCGTTCAAAAATTCATAGTTCTTTCGCGTAACAGATAGGTCGGCCTTACCATATGCTGGATCAAACCGAATGTCCTGATATAATGAGCTCGACTTTTTGTTCCCTAGGCCAGGAATGTTTCGAACCCACGAAACCGGCTTGGTCGCGGATTGTTCCGATGGAGCATGTTTGCTTCTCTTCTTGGTATTATTGCCTCGAGTATTGGATCCGTACTCCTCTGGTGGACCGTCAGAGTCGGAGTCTTCTTCAGAGCTCTCCTCCTGTCGTTGCTTGTCCCGCTTCTCTTTCAGCAGACTGTTCTGTGCCTTATTCAGAGCTCCAAAGGAGATAGAGCCCATATCATCCCCTTCATCTTCTTCCTCCTCGTTGTATCTTGATGCAGCAAACTGGGTGAGGTATTCCTCCTCATCTTCGCTTTCTTCTTGGTATTTAGGTCGTCTCATTGTTGAGGTTGATGGATCAAATGAAAATGAAATTTTCTTATCGCCGACACAACCCAACATAACCATTCAGGGTATAATGCTCTATAGTACTACTGGTAGTGAATTTTAGTTACTAATTGAATTATAGAGTCAGACAGCCATTTGTATAATGGCCGTATCCCTCGGGCTATCAGCGATACTCGCTGAGGAAACCGACCCATTAGATTTTTTGTTCCTGTATTACATTGCCAAGTAGAAAGGTGGTATACTTAGATCTCCGAAACACAATACAAGAGAAAGCTTTAGCAACATGCCCATTTATTACCTCGGAGGTCGTAGTTCTCTTCAACAAGTAATGTGACGTACCGGTACATTATGAATTGTCTATCGATACTCGCAGTCCCCATCAACTTTATCTGCCTTCTAGTCCGTAATCCCCAGACTTTATCCACCTTGGTAGTCCAATCCCCACTTTATACGCCTTGGTAGTCCAATCCCCATTTTATACGCCTTGGTAGTACGAGCAATAAATTTAGTCAATATATATACAAGATGAATGGTTAATTATGCGTCACTAATGTCCTCCTTGATCTTGAGGGATCGGGAGTACTGCTCAAAGACCTGGGTCATATCATGCGTGTTGCCGACAGTAGATGGATCCACTGACAGGGTCTTGCCATCCTCTATTCCAATGTTAGTGGACCCGCTTGTCCGTTGATTTGGTAACTTACTAAAGACGACCTTGATTTCAGGCTTGTCGGACTCGTTTGGCAGCAATTTCTGCGACACCTTGATCTCGTTCCGGGTCTTTGGTGGCAGAGAAGAAAGGAATATTCGGGCCAATCGAGCTATTCGTATACACCCTCCAGACCAATAGGTCATGGAGAGATGCCCCGGTTAGTCAAACTCTTACATGGTAGGCTCACGCCCGAAATAGCAGACATACCACTCTTAACGGCTGGATGGAACTTTACAGTAACCTCACTGAAATATTTTGTCAGCATTCTCGTTTATATGTGGCCGGCACGGACTCCAAGGCTGGATTTTGCAATGTTGAGGTCGAATCTCAAAATTTGATGATGATTCAGGTGGTCCGGAGACGATCACCAACGACCGGCGCGCCCACCCCATACGTGTGCCTCTATGTTTTTATAGGGTCAGCGAGTGTATTCAACATGTCCAGCCCTAAGAGAGATGGCAATGGAGAGGAGAATATTCCGGAGGAAGAAACCCCCGAACAGCTGGTTACTATGAGTGCATCTGTAGTAATAACGCAGCTTCCGCGAGATACTACTGAAATCTTGGAGCAGTATGCCAGTTTGCCGGAGCAGAAAGTGCAAGTACGCTTCAAATCCATTGGGTCGGCTAAGATCCTCAAAAGGCAAGTGTATACAATCAGCTCTGCCCAGAAATGGTCCGTATTAGTCAAATTCCTGCGGTCAAAACTGGACTGTAAGCCCTCCGAGTCGATATTTTGCTACATCAACTCATCATTTGCGCCTGGTATGGACGAGACTATTGGTAATTTGCACAAGGTAAGTCATGGGCTTTTGTTGGTATAGCCGCTAACCAGAGATTAGAGCTTTGCAATTGAGAGCCAATTGATGGTATCCTACTGTAATACGGTGGCATTTGGTTAAAACACAAACTAAATTCATTAATTGTCTAATTCGCACCTATCGAATTAGTGGTTGCAATTACAAATCTTCCTTGGCGGATGTCGGCTGCTTGAACCGGTATCGCTTTGGAAGCTTCTTCTGGTCAGGAACGTTTCCATCCATGACCGAGGAGATGAACGACTTGACGTTGCCGACTTGAAGCTCGCCGTCCACCTTGGAGAACCACCCCTTGGCGGCATTGAATGCACCAAACGCACCCTTGTGGTTCCAGTGAGCAGGGCCCTTGTGGGTGGCAGTGGCGGTATTCTCTGGGAAGGAAAAGCCGAGCTCCTGAGCAATGTACTGGGTCTCATCGTCAAAGTCGATAACGTGGACGAACTTGAACTGCTTGTGCTTCTCCTGATCGACCTGAGTTCGAGCCGTGTTGACGGTCTTAAAGTCGTTGATCTGGTTGTACACCGAGGTAACCAAGACGAAGCACGTATCGTCGCCATTGACACACTGTTCCTTGAGCGCCTCAAACGATCGCACCCGCTTCCATGGGTTCATTGGATCATCCTCGTTTTCGTCGTCGGACTCGGGGTCGGTGGCTTCAGTATCGGAATCGACTTCAGTCTCTGGCTCTGACTCTTCTGACTCGGAATCGCTGTGGTCACTGACCAGGTCTGGGGTATCATCTTGGGCGGGGACATTGTCGTCGTCTTCGAGATACTCTGGGTGGTAGTGGTCCTTGACGGCCTTTTCACGAGTCTTTTCCTCGACCAACCGGGGCTTCTTTGGGGCAACAGTAGAAGCTGGCTCCTTGGCAACCACAGACTCGGCAGATTCGGAGGATGGCTCATTGCTGGCAGTCTTCTTATCCTTCTTGGAGCTCTTGGGCTTGTATTGAGAGATGAAGGAAGAGAGCTTATCAATCTTCATTTCGCCCTCATATTCGGTAAACTCGCCCTTGTTGTAGATGTACAGCTGGCTCTTGGAGTCGTCGTTGGTGAGGCCAAACTGTCCGGCAAGGTCGGAGGCATGCTCAGCGGAAACGTAGGCAAATACGAGCTTCTTGGGTACGGTGAGCTGGTTGGAGAGCTGTTTGTAGAGCGCAGGGATGCCGGACTGGGACTGCTTTGGCAGCAGCACGACAGTAGTGTCGTACTCCTGGGCTCTTTCGACGAATTTGTCAATGTTGTTCTTGGTGACGAGGATGGCAGAGTTGGGGATCTGGTCGAGGGCAAACTTGGCGAGCGGCTTGGCCTCTCGGTTGCCGCCGTACTCCTCGATTCGGCTCTGCTTGGTCTTCTTGCCATCGGGGGACGGAGCAATGGGCTTTACAATCTTGACGCTCGGCAGCGTTCGGATACCAAACTTACCGCAGAGGGGCTTGTTCTGCTCCTCGTCGCAATTGACGCCGTAAAAGTTAACGAGCGGGTTGGCGAGCTTGGCAGCCTTCTTGTACTCTCCGGAGAAGGCCTTGCAATGGCCACACCAGGGGGCGTAGAACTCAACCACAGACACCTGGCGCGAGTTTAACACTCGGTCTTCAAAAGTTTCCAGATCGAGATCTACAACGACCCCGGACGTGCCGTAAAAGTTTTGGGCCGATACGACAAGCGACAGGGCCAGCAGTAGCAGCAAATCTAACAGGCGATTGTGTGCCATGATCCTACTCAACAAGATAAAAAATAACAAACACTAAATCGAATATGGGTCTCCTCGCTTATTTAAACCGGGGGGGCATTGACAGATTAATACAAATGATATCCCTGCATAGCCAGGCTATTACGCGTATATTACTCCTACACTGTAAAGAATCCTCTAGATGTGTTTAGGTTTAGTACTGCATCGAAGACAATGTACGCGGGGGGCGGTTGACGTGTCAATCTCCAGCGGAATGACCCTTGCCAGCATGCCCCTTTCCCCGACAAAGTACCGCTCGTTCCCGTACGCCTGGAATACAACATGGAATCGTCTAGAAAAGGCACCTACCCTGTAATGTATATACAATAAAATCAGCCTACACGTAGCTACAGCAACAAGGCAAGGGTACCAAGCCCCAAACCGCATGTTTCGAAAGGGACTAGTCTCTAACCAACCATCACCACCCACTCCCTCACCCACCACCTCTCGATCTGCCTCGCGATCGAACCTGTCCACCACTGCTCTGCTCGGAGCCTGGCATGATCCTCCTCCGGCCGGAGCCGTCTATGGGGGAGCTGTGCTTAGTCAGCGGCCCAAGCGAGACCCCGTACGTACCGCACTCCAAAAGGGCCTGCTACTGCACCGACCCTTTCTCAAAACACAAAACATCCCCTTTCTCCCCTTAAAACTTGCAGAAATCCAGGCTTGAAAAACCCGGCCCTGAATTCCACGGCTTGTCTTCAGCGAGAAATTCCCCACGGGACTGGTAGGTAATTCTCTGACCTGTTCCCCCCGCTAGAGCTCTTGGCCGCTTTGTTTTAAGGTGTAATCTACGCACCTGCAGAGTCTAGTTCCTTTGCCTTGGATTATCTGGTGCGCTATATATCATCCCCCGCCGGTAACAGGCCCTAACAGTCGGGTCTTAGCATTATCAATTCTTTTTTGATTTTATTTTATTTTTCCACCAATTCCTTTTAATTGGCTGGATACACGCAACGGGTCCTCATCCTTGTGGTTTGAGTTCAGGCTTGGAATAAGCACCTGGGAGCATTATTAATACCAGGTCGCGATTTGGTACTGCGGATTTTTCAAAAGTGTGGATCGCGTGTCGTAGGGTTTTATTTTTGGCTGCGTAATGGGCTCGTGCTTCTCATCGAGTAAGGCGGGGGGCTCTCATGGCCCTGCGGATGGTGCCAAGTACGACAAGCAGCGCCAGGAGAGCAACACGGCCTCTGCGCAGCGGTCGGACCAGTCGACCGCCAATGGCGGCACGGCAACGCCGACCCCGTATGAAATGCAGACGCTGAGAGAGCACAACAACTCGTTCCCGGGCCACACGCGTAACAATAGCGTGCAGTCTGAGCACGAGAGTGCGCTGGGAGAGACGCGAAAGAAGAGCTCGCACTCGTCGGGGCACAATGGTAGCGTGGCCAATGGGTCCGCTATGGCCCAGACACGACAGGGCTCTGCGTCCTCCAACAGCAGTAAGCATGAAATTAAGATCTTGCTGTTGGGCTCTGGCGAGTCGGGCAAGTCGACCATTCTCAAGCAGATGAAGATCATCCACCAGAACGGCTACACCAAGGAAGAGCTGCTCATGTACAAAACGACAGTCTACAAGAACCTGCTCGATTGCGCCAAGGACATTGTCATGGCGCTGGAGCGGTTCGGGATCACGCTTGACGACATTAACGAAAAGAAGCAGCCCTCCCCCAAGATTGAGGAGGTTGAAGAGGAAGAGAGGGGCGAGTCGTACCACTCTGCTGATGACAATGCGAATAATAATGTAATTACCACCACCCTACCCCAAAAGCAGCCGGTGACGCCGCCCTCGCTGAGCGACGCCTCGCCGACTGACACTACTAACCGCCGTGAGGGGGCGCTTCAAGACTCGGCCAAGGCAGACACGGCCGAATTGACCCAGCAGGACCTGGACCTTATCAAGACGTATCAAGTGCAGCCCCAGCCGGACTTTGTGCTCGACCCCGAGATCACCGCCGCCATTGGCCGGCTGTGGAACCGCCCCATTGTTAAAGTCTTCTTTGCCGAGAAGCGGTCCGAGTTTTACATTATGGACTCGGCGCCGTACTTCTTTGCAAACGTGGTGCGTATTGGCCACCCCGATTACATTCCAAACGTGGCGGACATATTGAGGGCCCGTATCAAGACTACGGGTATCTACGAGACCAAGTTCGACATGGGCGGCATGAACATTCACATGTACGACGTGGGCGGCCAGAGGTCGGAGCGGAAAAAGTGGATCCACTGCTTTGACAATGTGACCCTTATCATCTTTTGTGTCGCGCTCTCGGAGTATGACCAGGTACTGCTGGAGGCGGACGGCCAGAACCGAATGGCCGAGTCCCTCGTCCTCTTTGAGAGCGTGGTCAACAGTAGATGGTTCCTGCGTACCTCGGTGGTGCTCTTCCTCAACAAGATTGACGTTTTCACTGAAAAGCTACCCCACTCGCCGCTGGAAAACTTCTTCCCCGATTACACGGGCGGCAACGACATTAACAAGGCGGCAAAGTATATTCTATGGCGATTCACCCGCCTCAACCGAGCAGGCCTCCACATTTATCCTCATTTGACCCAGGCTACCGACACTTCCAATATCCGTCTGGTGTTTGCCGCGGTTAAGGAAACTATTCTGCAAAACTCTCTCAAGGACTCTGGAATCTTATAACATTGCGTCACTTCCAGCCTACACTTCCTTCATTTATTATTATTTTTGCATATTTACGTTTTATGCTTATCCCTCCATAGCAACAGTTTAGCGGTATCCCACTATCGTTTGGTTCATCCGTTTATAGCATGACAATACACAATGACTTACAAACTCATGGTTTGATTTAACAATACAGGGGTCATATATTTTGGTACGTAAAGTGTCATTAAATAATTACCAGCTCACCAGCTCGGTCAAGTACAAGCTTCATTGAATCTCGCACATCCTCCACCATATCCTTGGACAGCAATCCCACAATCTGAGGATAAAACTGCCCAATGGTACTCCTAAACTGCTCATCACTGAACCCATAGTACTCGTCCAGGATCACAAGAATCACCGGCCACAGAGCACTAATGTGCCGCTGCTCTTTATCCTGCAACCTGTTGTATCCCCGCAGGATATCCACGCATTGTGGAATCAGCTCGTTGGCAAGGGAATCTCTCAGCACCTTGCCCTCGTCTCCAATAAACTTGGAGTCGTCCTTATAAAGTCTCATCATAAGCCGAATGTATGTCAGAGACGAACTCGACTCTTGCTTGAGAAGATTTGGCGTCTGCTTCATAAACCCTTGCTTATACAGCCGAATTCGAAGGTCCACGTCGTTGTTGAACGCGCTAGAGAACGAATACGAAGCCTTGAGCATATGCCCCACTCGCATCATCTCACTAGTCGGCATCCCCGCAAACACTTCGGGCTCAGAAATAAGATCCGACATCGTCGTGATCATTAACTTTTGCAGCACCGCCTTGATAATCGTTCGTCGGAACTTCTTCTGTCGCTCAATATTATTGGCGTCAATGCTCGGTGATGGAAGACTCGTCTGTCTCATATCAAGCCCATGTTGGTTGTTCACTTGGTGCGCGCTGTTGCCATTGCCATTGGGCATTGGCTGGTCAGACAACCCCACGCTTGCGATAGATGCAGAACGCTCATGTCGCGAATACCGCTCACGCTCGTCCGCATCCTCCTCTTCGTCACCCCGGGGTGCCATTTCAAACAACTCAGTCGGGGTGGTCTGACGGAAGAGGAGGTCAACCGTGTCAACGATCTTCTTCCAGTGGTCAAGAGCAAGCTTGTTGATATTCTGTCTCACCAGCTGCTCAAGACACGAGCTTCCAATCTTTGAAACAGTCTCGTTCTCTTGATCAATGCATCTCACGAGCAGGTCCAGGAATTGGTCGAGCATTCGCTCCAGTGTACCGAAATAATATGTCAGCAACGCAATGATATTCCGCAGAGCTTGCACCATAGTGGTCGACTGCCAGACGGTGAGCTCATCAAGTGGCTTGGAACCAAGATCCTTGAAAATCGGGAACAACAAGTCGTTACAAATGGCGTCCCACGACTGCGCCTCAAAAGTACCTCCATACTCCGTAAGCGCATCAAACAAGTAGTTAAGAGCCCGGCTTCGCACTTCCAGCTCGTCACCATTCATAATGACACCGTGGAATGCCCTAAGAATTGAGTACCAAAGGGCATCTCTCAGTGCATTCTCGCTTCCCTCGGTTTCTGTCTCTTGAGAAATCTTAATGATTCGCGGAATGGTATCCTTGAGGAGTTCAATAGCATGCAGGCCGATCTTCTGGAACTGTGGGTTCTTTGCAAGTTCGGCCAAACAATTTGCAAGGTCTTGGAATGAATCTTGCTGAATTACCTGCATGAGGTGATCCCGATGGATCATTCGACACAAGTCAAAAGCCTTGGTCACAATTCGAGCTAAAACACAGTTAGTAAAACCCCCATTCAAAACTGTTAAAAACTTACCATTGGCAACTCGGGCAGCAGCTGAAAGAACGCCAAAGATTCGACTCCATCCCGACTTGATTCTATCACTCTTAGCCACGACCATTTGATGGATACAATCCAGAGCCAGTTCCTTGGCAGCCGGATCTTTATTGTTTGCCATAACGTATTCAAACGGTTGCAGGAAATCTTTCTGGAACTTGAAATGAGCCAATTCATCAATATCAAAGAATCGGTACGACATTTGTCGAAGGGCATCCAATGCAAACTGAACAACCCGTTGGTTCGTACTCAGACAAACGACATTGAATTGCTCGCCCATAGTCTGCCAGATTTGGGACCATTCAACTCGAATTCGGCCCATATTGTAGTAGCAAACGTCCACCATTTTCTGTAGCGCATCTGTTCGAGGGTTCTGGCTGTCCCCGGACGACTGAATCTCTTCAATAGACACTTCAGTCAAAGCCCGCACAAATTCAACTACAGCAGCACCAGAAAGTTGAGCTGTCTGAGAGAAGATCTTGTCAGACTTAACCTGGAACTCAGAAGACTGAATAGCCTCCACAACCCTAGGATCAAACACTGGCTGGTGGTCGGGGTGAGATATCCTTGCATTTCTAGAATAGAATGACGATCGTGAAGATTCGACTGAAGCTCTAGGATTAATTCGAATCTGCGAAACATCAGGAATCTCTAGAGATGAGATACCGGAATTGATGAGACGGAACCGCTCGAGTTGACTACAGCTGGTCAACACGTTCTTCCATGTTTCACCAAGCATGTTGCCTTCCGACAGAGCAGAATCAAGCAAGACTCTAACCGCTTCAACGTTCTTTGGTCTCATTTCAGTTAGGCTCTGTAGGTTGGTGTACTTTTGAACAGTTCCCATGAAAGAAACTCGTGGCAAGTAAATATCAAAGAGACAAGAAATCTTGATCGATAGTTTCATGCCCTCGAGACAGAGCAAAACAATATCTGGCTCGTCAGTCTCATGGAACAAGTTGGATAGACCAGCCATAAGCGACATCCACACCACCTTAAACATGGGCTTAACGTGTTCAATCTGGGATGCAATATAGAATGTTCCCGATTCGCTATTAACCATGTCAGCACTGGAACTGTTATGATGGCTACCGCCTCGACGACCAACCATATCTCGGAAAAGCTGCTCAGTCTTGTTGGCCATTTCTTGAGAGGCCTTCATGTAGGCTTCCTTTTGTTGATCACGTCCCACGGTAGACAGAGCAAATCCAAACGTGGCAGCAAAGCCACCAGCACCCTTCTTGCCGTCAGATGCCAACAAGGCCGCGTGCTGCTCAGAGTGAAGCTTGATTTCATCGCCGAGGATTTCATTGAAGATGTTCAATAGGAACTCTTCAGGGAAATCATTGTCACCGTTCTTCTTGGCATTAACCTTGAGGAAGTCTCCAGGAGACATTCGTCGGTCATTCTTGATGTTAGGACTGTGAAGATCAGTATTGAGGATAATCACAGAGTACGCCAAATAATAAGCAGCGTCTGCATCTGCGAAAACGCCAGGATTTTGCGAGAAATATCTTTGTGCGAATTTAAGCATAAGTCGATCAATCTTCTGTGCTTCACCTGGAAGTCGGAATGCCTGGAGGAATTTCCTAATAGCAGCGACAAAACCAAGGTTGGAGAAGTCGATAAGATCTACGAATGCATGCATAACGGCGATATTCTTTTCTTCGTCACCTCCCAAGTAGTCACCGAGCATTGCCTTGTCGATCTCTTCTGTAGCTAGGAAAAATGCAGCAATTGTTTCTGGCTTGTCATTCTCAATAAATCCATCTTCAAGGAGTTTCTTCAACCCACGCTTGGGCTTGAAGTTAAACTGTCGGATATCATTGGCACGCATGGACTTCCGGTCTTTGAGAGTTTCAAACTGTTGTGGATCGTCAACAATCTGGCTACCATCAATTGGAGTATTCACTCCAGTATCATTAATGAAAGAATCCTCACCATTGGTCATTTCTGCCGCATCTCCCTCGGTTTCTTTATGCAGCTCAGTTTGGGCAGCAATAGCTTCGAGGGTAACCGCAGTGGCGCCATTAACAGCAGAGACAGAGATGCCTCGCTGAGACCAGGTAAGAAGAGATCTCAAAGCTGCTACTAATGATTCGAGAGCAGAAATCTTAAGGGCATATTCTGGAGGGAACAGCTGCTGCTCAGGATGATGAGAGCTTGCCGTCACATTGGCAATGGACAATGCAGGAGGTAGAGACAAGTTATACACGGCAATAGACCGATGGCGAGTATCGCGGTAGTGCTGTAGCTGTATGGTTGAAATTTCAACATACTGGCCCATAAGCTTGACAAGCATGTTGATAATCTTCTCATACAGGTTGAGGGTTGCCTTGCTGTCACAATCGTAATTGAGGAAGAGCTCGACAAGGGCACGAGGGTCGTTGCAAATCTTTTGGATGATGGTGAGGAAGTACTGCTTCTGGTGAGCAGTGGACGTCTTCATCTCCATAACGGGTAGATAAATCTCTGCAAAGAACACCTCGATTTCTCGTTTAAACACATTTCTCAGATTGCACAAAACCAGCCAGAATATTTCCGCCGAAATTTCAAACACTGCGGGTGATATACTTGCGGCATTTCGAGCCAAGGTAGAGCTGATGTAATCTTTAACTGCAATAACGAATCGCTCTTCGCCCTTGGTATTGGATCGGATGATAATACTCTTAGACATGAAGACGTTCATGTGGCTTTTGAGAATGGTGTGGAGGAGGTGAAGCGAAAGCAACTTGGATCTCATCGCATGGGATTTAGTATCAGAACCATCTCCTTCGAGGGGCTTTTCACTAAGTTTGCACATAGTTCGGAACACGAGGAATGCATCCTTAACAGCAAGGTCCTTTTCGCTGTAGTCTTCCAAACTAGTAGCACGCTTTTCGTCGTCCATTGATCGCCGAGCTCCCCGGTTCTCCATATCCTGAAGAGTTAGTTTCTCTCTCGACCCATTCTCCTCAGACTCGTGTGGGAGTTTTTCCTTGGACCCCGATTCTTTTGAAGATGCCACTTCGGCAATGTTCATGTTGGACGAGTTGAAGCTGCGCGAGCCGCTGTTGGTGCTGTATAGGGTCGCGTACTTTTTGACACGGTCGAATACTGCATTGACCATTTGGGTAAGACTCGCTTGTGCAACGCCCTGGTTGCCGCCCGACTTGGAGAGCACAAACACAGTATAGGTCTGTCGGATAGCCTTGAGCAGCGTAGAGCCATGCGCGATAAGGTCGTCATTAAGAACCGCTGCCAAGAGTGCTTTGACGATCTGTAATTCCACCTTGGGATCGGTTGATTCGCCATTAAATGTATCGCATACCGTGGACACAGCCCTTTCGATCATAGACACAGTCGGGGGTGGGGTAACCCCGCTCTCAGGGTCGACCTTTGGTGGCTCGGGGTCCTCCAGATACGAAAAGGTAAACAACTTGCCAATGCAGTCCAATGCATTTTCCTTGAGCTCGTTATTGTGAGATTGGGTACAAACCAGTCGCAGCGGCTCAAATATGACATTGGGTGATGGCAGAAGCGAGGGGTTTTCGGCCAGTTGTTCTAACACGTTAGTAATGAAAAATAGCAATCCTCAACGACTTACTCAACGCCTTTTTCACGGCATTATCCAACGACGGATTTTTCCGAGCATCCTTGCTAGACGCAATTTTCTCCAGCGCCTTCTTTACAAATACCATGGAGGATACGGTCTGTTGGCCCGATGCGGTAGATGATATCGACAGAGCAATTGAAGGCGTACGCCGGCTCCTCTTAAACTGATGGGTAGAGTCCGACGGCGTCAGAGTAGTAGTAGACGCATCCGAGGGAGTAGGCGACTTGGTCGCATCAACAGTCTTTTCTGGAAACTCTACCACGTCGTTATCAGCCGAAACTGGTACCTCTTCCTTCCCAGGCACTGGTGAATCGTCCTTCTCCGGCACGGGTGGAGCAGGAGACTCCCTATCCGCAGGCTCTTCGGCCTGTTCTACTGGCTCCGTCTCATTTTTCTTGCCATCATTTGGCTGGTCGTCGTTGACCACTTCAACGTTATCGCTCTTATCGGATACCTCGGGTTCATTCACGGGAGAGTCTCCCCCCATAACATCATTACTAGCCTCCTGAGGCCTGGTGGACTCTTCTGGGTCAGCCATTCGCGCCTAACAGTCCTGCTCACTTGGTCGCACGAAGCTTAACTGAAATTGGCAAGAAAGATAAATTAAACGATCAATTGGACAACTCCAGTGGCTAAAACACACAAAATTAGCCACACTCTCGCACCAAATACGCCCCGCTTACCTGGTATCACTCCAGCTCTCTAGTATACAACTCTGAACTCCTGTCCAAGAACACAGCCTCTGCCCAGTAGTAGTTAACCTGAAGGGTCCCAATGGCCAGTTTGGATGTCGTGTCGATAGGCCAAGGGGTACCGAGTCGGATCTCCGTACGGCGCCGCAGAGAACCGTTACCAGCGGTACAGCCTCCACGTACCTAGCAGTGGATACTAGGAAAGAAATGGCTAACACGGCAGCTAAGAAGCAGGCGGTGGCCAATGTCAAGGCCTTGAGCCAGCTACACATTGCGTTCGGGGTCATCAACGCCCTTGTGCTGATTGGACACTTGTTGCTCGCCCGGCCGAGATCACTAAAGGCCTATGTCCTGTTCTCGCTTCCGTCCTTCTTCCTGCAATTCCAGCTCGAGCGGCTCGGGCGGCCCAAGTACGACTCTCGGGGCTCGTTGGTGTCTGCGGGTGAGGATCTGTCGCAAAAGGGGCTCATCGAGTGGTTCCATGATGTCATTTACCTAACGTGGGGAATCGACCTTCTTCTCGTCCTCACCGGGTCGAGCTATGTGTGGTACCTTATTCTGTTGATTCCGGGGTACGCCAGCTACGCAGTTTACACAAACTTTTTCAAGAAGAACAAGAGTGCGTTTGGCGAGGAGGCCGAGCCTCAGGCTAAGAGCAAGCGACAGGAGAAGCTCGAGAAACGGGGCCAGCGAGTCAAGTACTCGCGGTAATTCTTGGCCGGTTACGATTGTACAATATGATGCTATGTCCCAGCCCTCTAATACATTGGTGGAGCAATTGACACTGGGGGACCAGTCCCCCAGACCCCCTGTAGCAGGGGCTCCGCCCCTAGAACCCCAGCTACGGGAGCTCGAGGGCTGGCCCTCGAATATATTGGCGCCGGAGGGTGCCCAGGAGCCCTCGTATCTAAAGACGAACCTGCGGGCGATCCAGCAGTGGGGGGGATTTTGAGCAGTGGGTCTCGTCCATTTTCCCCGATGAATTGAGCAATAATGTCCCCATAAAGTTCTAATTGAAAGGTATTGGACGCTAAATGGAGTGGGTTCAGCTGTGAATAGTTCAATTCGGGGAATGCCCTCATAATTTGAAGCTGAATCTTGATCCACTAATACGCTAATACCCAATTGTACGTCATAATAGCGGAATTTCACGATTCACAACGCTAATGAGCGAAATCAAGTCTGTATTAATATCACCAAAAGGTTTCACAAGTTCCTTTTTTCATAATAGATGGCCTCGGTGTTTTACAACGCGGGCTTGGGCTCGAATGCACAGTTCACAATTGCTCCATTGCGGAGAAATTGCGATTCAATTGAAACCGCAGTAAAAATAAATACGATTAACAATTATCTTTTCAATCTACTATATTCGTACTATCAACACAATGCTATCCCGTAGTTCATTCTGACATCATGCCAATTCTTGTGTGTAAATACCGTAAGCTACCGGTACAAATCCTCGATATCAAATTCCAGCGTACCATTCTTCGCATCCGAAGATAGTGATTTCATAAAAACATAATATTAATAACAATAAATCAAATGGGGACAGACGGAGTCGATTTCCTCAGCAAATGCTGCTGATAGCCCGAGGTAAAACCTCCTTATCTTGTGATGAATGTCCGCAATTGCGCATTATCGACAGGTGGGAAAACATGAGCTAACCTCTCACGAAGAGATTTACCGCCTAGTTAAGGATTTGTGGATTTAGTTCAAGGAACCTAGATACCGCCCGGAGGCATTGTCGGGGCCGCCACATTCTATGAGGAGTTAATATGTACACATATCCTGTTCAATAGTACCTAATAAGGTACTGTATAATATTACCTACCGGTACTATATTTTATATTTACTATGAGAATTTGAGGGATACAAAACATATCCCACTAAATCAGGAAACGGTTCAAAACTTTTCAGCCCGTTGCCACTTGTGACGAAGTTAGGCTTTGATTACTTCAACATACTGATACTTGCCTGCTAGGCCGACCTTGAGATATTTATAAATATTAACATTGGTGAAATTGAGCCATGGTCTGTGATATTAACAATGTGGTGACGAAATTGAGCAAATGGCCTGCTCCAATGTGTCCAATGCTCTCTCATAGTACAATGGCGCATGATGGAATATACCGCGGCCAAATACAGGCTCGTTATAGTGCTTTTCGACATCTACAATCAGCTCGGCAACAATGTTCGTAGCCTTGCGGGTCTGGTTTTCATACGCCTCGTAGACCGTTTTTGTAGCCAAGTGGATCACCTCGCCAGGAGGGACTAGCTTCTCGTTCTTCATCGACTGTCGGATGCGCGATAATACGTCTTGTAGGTAGTTATCATGCTCCTCTTCGTATAGAGCTAAAGGGTTGCGCTGAGTCGACAATTGAGCGATAAACCGTCGCATCAGCCCGTGTACTAACTGTCTCGAGTCAGATTGCAGCGTTTCAGCAACGGCCTGAAAGTCGAGAAACAACCCCAGTGACAAGCATGGTACTATATCAAGACCAAACACTACAGACGTGATCAGCTTTTCCGTCTTCTTCCGCAATGCCGCAGATATAGTGGCTGGTGGGCCGTATGCAAAGCACTTTACCGGCCGTCCTGCGGGGAGACCACTATTTGAGGAAGTGACAAACTCTCCGGTAGGATTAAGTTCTGAAATAAGGATACAGAACAGAGAGCCAATGCCACCCCCGAGTGAATGGCCGCAAACCACGAGACCATAAGCGGGGAACTTTTTAAGTGAGGAATGAATGGCTTGGAAGACACGGTTGTTGGGGTTTACTAACCTCACTGCGTCTTTGAGCATCCCTCCATGAGTTGAATATTCCTCTTTTTGCCAGCGGATCGTTTCGTACTCAAACTCAAAGTCGGCAAGCATGTCTTCCAGCCCCAAAGTTCCTCGAATCGTCAGAACCACCGACCCAGTTTCGTGATCAATGCTCACAAAATGCACCTGTGGGATGGCCTTATCTCCAGATTCGCCCACATAAGTAGAAACCACAATGTCTTTCACTTGGATACCTGTATGCTCGGCGAAACTGACATGACGTGCATGGGTAGCGCTCATGTATTGTTTGGCAGGGATTTTGACATTGAACTTGCCAATGCCCATAATTCGCATAAACGAGTGACCATATGATATCGAGGAATACCGCATGAATCGTGCCAGTAACTTGACAAATCGGTCATCATAAACCGTTTCTAATGGCGGAGAGAGGTCTGTGTATGCGCTGGTTCCTGGCGAAGTAATATCATGCTCAATTGTCCCCTGTTGTTGTTGCTGCTGGCGAGTGTAGGCCAATTCAAAAGTGACAGAGTAGAACCGCGTATCGGGGTCTTCGATTGTTGCATTTTCATTAATGATTCGAGCTCCGGGAGGAAGCTGGATTGTGTCACGGCAAGCCAGCGGGAACCTTGCCTGCAAATTGTATTCCTGCACTGCTGTCTCCGACATTGTCAGGTGGTACTTGGACTCAGGTGGTAACGACCGGAGCAGAGTCTGGAATTGATCCCCTGCCAAACTCGCCGAATAGGCAGAGGCGTTCTTCCGGGAAACAATAGTTTCACCATTGTCGAGCACTACTACGTCCCATAATGGAATGGTACGAGTGTGGCTGCGGGAGGACCTCCATGTTCGCGATTGCACGATAACGAATAGGAAGATACCGCTAAGCAGTCCTATCAATCCATTGTGGCTGTGGAGACGCCTCCTGAATAGTGCCACAACGCTTTTGAGTGCTCTTGAGCTCTCGGTAGCCCCGAGTGCGCCGTTGACGATATGCAAGATATCCTGTATGAGCAAAAATGTCTTAGCGAACCCGGAATTGATAGTATGCAGCACGATAGATATTGCCAGTTTCACGGCGACAATTGCCTTGGTAATTTTGGACAGTCCGTTAGCGGCCCATGTTTCTGATCCTGGGTTGTCGTTGGCGGCCTTAACGGTGACGCCCTCAATTGCCCGCTGGACCATCCCGACGAACCCGAGCACGGACACTCTGAGCCCCCATAACAGGCTTTCAATGATATAGCTGGCGAGTCTAACTACGAGGGTGAGGCTTTTGGTGGTGTAGGAAATCCCGAGGGCGACTCTCGCGGGGAGGACTGTGTTGGAACCCGAGTTCGGAGATGCCCACAGGATGGGGGTACCCGGTATGACAAATGGAGGCTCGTTATCGCTCGACATACGTCCGAATCACGAATACATGAATACCATATAAGTAGCGCATCGACAGAGGATAACATTACAAAAAAACCTTATTGATATGGTTTTTTTTTTTCTCTTCACCCCGCATGTCTGAGATGGCCATAGCGTGCGGCTCTTGAGCCGCACCCGCCGCATCAAGTCTAGCCAACCACATCAAGGCATTTAAGCCTTCACTAACATTCCAGAAAACACCAAACCAGGAACGCCAAGGGTACACATGTCAGAATACAAACCATCAATTCAAAGGTTGCGATTATTTTGCAGAGGGAAAGTAAGTGGGTTAATAATTTATATATAACAAGAGTTGGTGAGTATGTCTTGCGATAGCTTTTGATCGCTATTTTTGGATCCTTTTTTGAATATTCTTGTCCTTCTTAGGCAAAAGACATCTCCTTCTTGATTCGGGCAATGGCAAGACCTGGGTTAAGACCCTTTGGACAGGTTCGGGTGCAGTTCATAATGGTGTGGCATCGGTACAAGGACATGGAGTTCTCGAGCTTCTCTCGTCGCTTGAGGGTGGCCTGGTCACGCGAATCAGCCATCCATCTGTAGGCCTGCATCAGCACGGCCGGACCCAGGTACTCCTGCTGGTTCCACCAGTAGGATGGGCAGGCGGTAGAGCAGCATGCACACAAAATGCACTCGTACATGCCGTCAAGCTTCTTTCGGTCAGCAATAGACTGGAGGTTCTCCTTGCCGTCCTCTGGCACGCTGTCACGCTGCAGATATGGCTCAATGGACTTGTACTGCTTGTAGAACTGGGTCAGATCCGGGACAAGATCTCGCACCACGTACATGTGGGGCAGTGGGTAGATCTTCTCGTCCTTGGCGGTGTCCGTCTCGATTCGGCACAGACACGCCAGAGTATTTTGGCCATTGATGTTCATGGCACACGAGCCGCAAATACCCTCTCGGCACGATCTTCGGAAGGTCAACGTGGAGTCCTGCTCGTTCTTGATCTTGAGCAATGCATCGAGCACCATTGGACCCGTCTTGTTCAGATCAACCTGGTACTCCTTGAGCTCTGGCTTCTGCTCCGGCGTGTCTGGGTTCCATCGGTAGATCTTGAACGTCTTGAGCCGTTCAGTGGCCATGGTTCGCTTAGCAGCAGCAATTGGCGCCCGGGCGGCAGCTCGCACTCTTATTGGGAACATGTCTAGTTATCTGGTCAAACCTGTCAACGTGGTGGAGGAAAAGTTGAGATGCTTGGAAAAGGAGCCTTGTGAGTGGGTGAGAGGTTTTTCTGGGGAGAAGGTCGGAAAATTGGAAGCCCTTTCAACCGCGGCCCTGCCGTGTTGCCGGGCCCGATTGGGTCTCCCCATAACTTGAATCACCTGCACGCTGATTGGTCAGTCTCCCCCTGGCCGCGCAGGCGATGCCCCGACTTTCGGAAAACTCATGCTGCCATTTCCCCGGATTGCTCCGTATAATTCTCTTACTAGTCAGCCGGTGTGGAAATAGGGCTTGTGGTGCACTGGCCCAAAGCTGGTCAGAGAGCCACGCGGGAGCTGTTCGCTGGGGCCGTTGAGGCGGGCCTTTGCATTTCTAGCCATCTGATTGGCCCAAATCTTTCACCTCATCGCGTGGGGAGATGTTTCGGGGTAACTTGACCGGAGCTTAACTGTACATAGTTAACTATGTACCCGATCGATATCTACATTCTATACATTTGTCCGTACGTACCGTGCGAAACCGCGACAAGTTTGGGGTACTGGACACTACGTAGTCTACAATGCTTTGGTAAGGGTCCACAGCGTTACCGGCCTAGGTCTGGAATGAATTAGGTAATATATTGTACTAAATTCATCTCACAAGCACGCGGATAGTGCGTGAAATGACGTTTATTGTAAAAGGGCAGGAAACTGCAATATTTTCTATACCCTTAAGGTTACATGGGCGGCCCTTTTTGTCGTCCGTACTGCTGTACTTTACTCAACAGCTGGTATTGTACGGTATAATGGATCAATAGGTTGGTACTACGGTAACGAGCCGCGCACGGCTGAACGTCCCTAACTAATTCAATCACAACTGCTCTCTTCCGTAATGGACTTGCAGGGGCTCGTACGAAAAATAACCACCGTACCGCGGAGTTTGAAATCAGTAGATGGAACTCAGTATATTGAGATTAGCCAGGGGAACGCTGTCTACCATGTTGTGCCGTGGGAGATTGACCCCAAAGTCCCAGTCCTCTATGTGAATTATTATGACGATGGACGGTTGGTGACTGATCTCAACTCGATAATGGAAAAACTCGATGCTAATTTTAATGATGGAGGACAAGTAAAGAACCAATTCGGATCGCTGATTAGTCTGTCGCAAACAGTGCATCCAATTTTTGGCCACGTTTCTTTCTATTTGCATCCTTGCCGCACTAGAGATTATCTTGACGAAATGAGTACTGTGGCGAGTCCGAGCGATTCGTTGTATTTGTGGCTCCAGACGTTCGGGAGTTATGTAGGCCTAAGGGTATGACGTTATCATTGAACTACCAGTCTATCAATGGGTCATGTACTGGCATTTTATGCCGCTGTGGAGAGGATTCCAAATCAAGATTTATGTCCTGATACACGGTATTCATTGGCACACCATTTCATATCCGTTAACCATACCACCAATATCTCAGATATGATATAGATAAGATAAGCTCTGACGTATTTAAGTTCGGAGGTGTGGTTTTTGTAGTCAACTGTACCAGTGGTACTGATTTTGATGCAAGTTCGAATCACCATAAAATAGCTTTTCGCGACGAAAGACCAGTATTTCTAAAAATTACCGCAATAATTGGATCAAAAAGTTATTCAGTGCCATGTATAATACAGGGAATAGGATAAAAGAAGAGGTACAATGAATACCAGATTCGATTCATCGACTACATTGTACCGTGAGACCAGTACTTCAATTGACTTCAAGTCTCCACGATAAGACTCTAAAAACGATACAAATTTTTTAGACTCTTGATATTTTTCTCGGACAAATTACTACCATTTTAATTGAATATTCAATCGTTGTAAAATTTTGCAACATATAAACCCATACAATATTCTCACATGGCCGACAATTACCTACCTGGTGTCATACCGGTACGCCTTGATATCAACTACCAACAGTGGTAGATTATAATCAAAGTTCAATTTCTGCACCAAGGATCTCTAATATTTGTACCATCTATCCCTTCCTTTTTGTATTCAGGCAATAGTCTAACGGTTTTGGTACCGGTACACGGTAATTGATCTCTGCGTGCCTAACATTCGATGACGGCTAATACAAGATCTATAATCTTAATCCCGCACTTTTTTAACAGCTGAATTTCCTCTAGACTGTGACAACGTTTGTGGAATCTTGGTCCTCGTTATCTTTGTACATGACAAATGTATTGGTTGTGATACCAAAAAAGTCCAACCCCAACCATAACCGACAATGGTCGGATCTGCCACATGAGAGGACTAATGGAGAGATGAGCGTTACATTGTTGGATTGTACCAG